>CAWUFW010024508.1:0-59320 GCA_963921515.1 Calotriton arnoldi | reverse complement strand
CAGAGAATGGACTCTGAGAGCTGCAGAGGGGCCCTGCTCAGGCAGAGGCACCCTCTCACATAGAAACTAAGCAACCTGCCCTCAGGATTGATAGGGCCTGCATTAGGGGTGACTGATAGGTTTAAATGTGTGTGCAGGGGAGATATAGGGAACCTATATCTCAGTGAGGGGTGCTAGCACCTCCTCACCCAGGCTGCAGTAGCAGGCCTGTGGTGTCAGATTTAGTCTGCTTCCCAGGGGTGGCATAATACATGCTTCAGCCCCTGGTAGGCCTGTGAAGTACCTATGCCCTTGGTACCTAAGGTACCATCTACTAGGGACTCATAAGGTACCACAGTATCCAATCACTAGTGCACCTAGAGTGCACTCCAAGTCGTGTAGAGGGAACAGATAGGCTGGGGCCCTGATTGGCAGGGTCCCAGCAAGACTATAGCCAGAAACCAGTGTAAACATCAGAAAAAAGTGGGGGCAACATAAGAGGAAGATCCTACTCTCCTACACAGACCATCATGGACTGGGTTGCTCCAACTACCCAAACTCAGGTGAGAGCCTTCTTAGGCCTGACTGGGTACTATAGGAGATTTGTCAAGGGGTATGGATCAATAGTGACACCCCTGAATGACTTAACTTCCAAGAAAATGCCCAAAAAGTTTCAGTGGACAGCTAGCTGTGAAAAGCATTTGATGACCTGAAGCAGGCCATGTGCTCTGCTCCCATTCTCCAGAGTCCTGATTACTCCAAGAAGTTCATTGTCCAAACAGATGCATCTGAATTGGGGGTAGGGGCTGTACTGTCACAATTGAATGATGAAGGCCAGGATCAGCCAGCTTTTATTAGCAGAAGGCTGACCCCTAGAGAGAAACGTTGGTCAGCCATTGAGAGGGAGGCCTTTGCTGTGGTCTGGGCTCTGAAGAAGTTGAGGCCATACTTGTTTGGTACTCACTTCCTTGTTCAAACAGACCATAAGCCCCTCTTATGGCTAAAACAAATGAAGGGTGAAAACCCCAAACAGCTTAGGTGGTCCATTTCCCTACAGGGGATGGACTTTACAGTGGAACATAGACCTGGGAGTAACCATGCCAATGCAGATGGACTCTCTAGGTATTTCCACTTAGAACATGAAGACTCAACTGGTCAAGGTTAGTTTAATGTCCCTGCATTTGGGGGGGTTGTGTAGGAGAGTAGGATCTGCTTCAAATGGGTACCCCCACTTTTTGATGATGCTTCACTGTTTTTCGACTTTAGTCTGGCTGGGGCCCTGCTAATCAGAACCCCAGCCTAGCTGCTTCCTCTCTAAAATGGTTTCCATGTACCTTAGGTACATCTTTGATTGGAATCTGGAGTGCCCTTATAAGTCCCTAGTATATGGTACACTATGTACCCAGGGCATAGGTACCCCAGAGGCTTGCCAGGGGCTGAAGCATGTATTATGCCACCCCTGGAAGGCCAGCCAAACTGACACCACAGGCCTGCAACTGTAACCTGGGTAAGGTGGTGCATGCACCCCTTAATGTGGTATAGGCTACCTATATCACTACCATTGCACACACATATAAACCTATAAGTCACTCCTATGGCAGGCCTTACCAATCCTGAAGGCAGAGTGCTTGGTTTTTATGTGAGAGGGTGCCCCTGCATGAGCAGAGCCCCTCTGCAGCGTTCGGAGTCCCTCCTCTGATGCTGTTTGTGGTACAGCCTGACCATATACTCTTAAGTGCATTATATCCTCGCGGTACAATGCTAACTTTGGACTGGCTGCACCAAAACATGTCGTGTTTGGTGTCAAACATCTTGGAATACTACCCCCCGCCAGTCCTGGCGGCGGGAGTAGCATTCCACCCTTCTAGAGGGAGAGACATGTACACACCGGGCTACCCGGTAACTTCTTTCCAGAGCCCTGGCATCAGAAAATGGATGCCGCTGCCACAGACACGGGTCTGGCCTCCTGCTGCTGACTGAAACTCCGGCAGGGGAGGCCTGGACAATAGGTTTCCTGTCGAAGGGAGGTGTAACCACCTCCCCAGACAGGATAGTGTGTATTGGGGCTGGGCGGGAGCACTCGCTGGTGCTTTGAAGTCCTGCACTGGGGGCACACTTGGTGTCCCTGTGCATATGCCAGTTCAAACCGGTTTCAGGGGCTACCTGCCCCTGCTCTGGCGTGAAACTGGACAAAGGGAATGGGTGTAACCACCCCTCTTCCCTGACCCTCCCATAGGTGGGTCCCCAGAGTATGTCCAACCCCCTAACTTCGTATAAGTATGGGACCCCAGTCCTTAGGACTTTAGATTACCCTGGACGAAACTCTGAAACCGAATCCTAGACCTTTGACGCTCTACTTCAAGATTAGAGAACTGAAGAATCTCCCTTGGGGTCAAGGAGTGACTCCCCTGCTTGGCAGGCACCAAAGAAGCAACTGTCTGGTCTGCATCGCTGAAGCTCCTGCCAGACGCCGAAGTCTTTGCATCACCAGAGGTGGATTTCCAGACTTCACTGAGGCTGCCCTGAGTTCCCAGCAAAGCTGAGGCCCGTAGCTGTCGTGCGTAACGTGGAACCGTGACCCCTGGACACCAAGAACTTTTGAAAGTGCATCCTCTTCCTGTTCTCCCACGAAGTTGTGCTTTGGGCTCCACGTAGCCCTTGCCTCTAGAACCGACTGTACCGAAGATCACAGGCCTCCACTCCATGAGTGTCCTGTGAGCCAGCTCCAAGTGCGTCCACTTGAGGCTCCTTCGCGGTCACTAGTCCGTTGGCTAGTGGGCCCTCCCGAAGGCAACTCTTCTTTTGCTTGGGCTTTCCTGGATGCTCCAGACGTGCCCTGACTTATCCTTGCTGGGTGAGTCCCCCAGACCTTGCTGGTCTGCATCAACGTCCTTTCTTCATTTCCACAAGACTTGCCGTTGCCAAGGTTTGTGAGGTCCAATCTGGTCACCGACACCTCAGCAAGCGACAAACTTTGTGGAACAGCTCGAATCCAGCTCCTGGTCATCGTCGACACCTCCTGGACCTTGTGGCTGAAGAGTCAAGACAACAGTCAACCTACCTGAAGCACCCGACATCGGTGGGCACCTGCTCATCGCCTTCCTGGTCACTGGCTAGTGACCCAGACTCTGTCCCCTCTGCTTTCAGGTTCTTCAGATCTTCGATCCACCCTTGGATCCACCCGAACACTTTCGACTTAGTCGCCAGCAGCACTTTGCAGCAGATCGCCATTGAAAACGACGACGAAACCCGATCCCAAAAGACACCTATGCACCCGGCTTCCTGGGTGAGGTAACTCGAGTACTCCGGTGCTCCCGTGGGTACTGACTCTAGAACAGCCTAGTTCTAAAGGGGTTTGCTCCAAGTCCTCCTCTAAGTGTCCTTTTTCTTTAAAACTCCAACCGCGACATTCCCCATAGAAGTCAATGGCGGCTCGCGGCTGTGTTCTCACACTGCACGCGTCCCCCGTGGGTCCCCTGTGTCACTACCTTGGGTGGTTCCTTGAGGGCCAAGCACTTTTACACGCTCTAGGCCTTGTGTCTAGCTCAGTCGTGGTTCTTATACCACTTTATTGGTATATGGTTTGGTACGCCCCTAGGGCTCAAACGTGTATTTGTGCTATTACTGTTGATATTCGACTTGTAAGTTATGTACTTCAAACTCTAGCCTCATAAAGAGACTAGAGGGCTGTGTTTAAATATATACCTGGTGTGGTCCTCTTTCATTTGGTCACTCAAGAGATTATAGACTGGTAAAACAAGCTGCTTTACATTCCTTCAAGACTTAGCCTGAAGACTGCTCTCCATAGCTACCACTAGGATAGCTTTCAATAAAGGTTGTCTTTAACCTATCTCCAATAAGGGGTTGTTTGGACTGGTACAAGGTGCCCACTATAATTAGTGGACAGCATATACCAGGCCAACTTCTCACAGTGGGGTGGAGTCAGAGGCAACAGGGGTGCAAAAAGAAACAAAAGAAGTGCAGAAAGAAGGAACAGAGGTGCAGAAAGAGGCAAGAGTGGTACAGAAAGAGGGAAGACGGGTGCAGAAAGAGGCACAAGAGGTGCAGAAAGAAGCAACAGAGATGCAAAAAGGGGGAACAGGGGATGAGAATGTGGCAAGAGGGGTGCAGAAAGAAGCAAGAGAGGTGCAGAAACAAACAAAAGAAGTGCAGAAAGAAGGAACAGAGGTACAGAAAGAGGCAAGATGGGTGCAGAAAGAGGGAAGAGGGCTGCAGAAAAAGGCAAAAGGGGTGCAGAAAGAAGCAAGAGAGGTGCAGAAAGAAGCAAACAAAGTGCAGAAAGAAGCAACAGAGGTGCAGAAAGAGGGATGAGGGGTGCAGAAAGAGGCAAGAGAAGTGCCGAAAAGGTAACAGAGATGCAAAAAGGGGGAACAGGATGGAGAAAGAGGAAGAGGGGTACAGAAAGAAGCCAGAGAGGTGCAAAAAGAATCAAAAGAAGTGCAGAAAGAAGGAACAGAGGTGCAGAAAGTTGCAAGAGGGTTGCTGAAAGAGGGAAGAGGGGTGCAGAAAGAGGCATGAGGGGTGCAGAAAGAAGCAAGAGAGGTGCAGAAAGAAGCAAGAGAAGTGCAGAAAGAAGCAACAGAGGTGCAGAAAAAAGCAAGAGAGCTGCAGAAAGAGGCAAGAGGGGTGCAAAAAGAGGGAAGAGGGGTGCAGAAAGAGGCATGTGGGGTGCAGAAAGAAGCAATAGATATGCAGAAAGAAACAAAAGAAGTGCAGAAAGAAGGGACAGAGGTGCAGAAAGGTGCAACAGGGGTGCAGAAAGAGGGAAGAGGTTTGGAGAAATCAGTATGGGGGTGCAGAAAGAAGCAAGAGAGCTGCAGAAAAAAGCAACAGTGGTGCAGAAAGAGGGGTGAAAAAAGAGGGAAGAGGGGTGGAGAAAGACAAGAGAAGTGCAGAAAGGAGCAACAGAGATGCAGAAAGAAGCAAGAGCGGTGCAGAAAGAGGGAAGATGGATAAAGAAAGAGAATAGAAGTGCAGAAAGAAGCAGCAGTGATGCAGAAAGAAGAAAGAGTAGTGCAGAAAAAGCAACAGATGTGCAGAAAGAGGGATGAGGGGTGGAGAAAGAGGCAAGAGATGTGCGGAAAGAAGCAACAGAGGTGCGGAAAGAAGCAAGAGAAGTGCAGAAAGAAGCAACAGAGGTGGAGAAAGAGGCAAGAGTGGTGCATAAAGAGGGAAGAAGGGTGCAGAAAGAGGGAAGAAGGGTGCAGAAAGAGGCATGAGGGGTGCAGAAAGAAGCAAGAGAGGTGCAGAAAGAAACAAAAGAAAAGCAGAAAGAAGGAACAGAGGTGCAGAAAGAGGAAGAAGGGTGGGAAAGAGGCACGAGGGGTGCAGAAAGAAGCAAGAGAGGTGTAGAAGTAAACAAAAGAAGTGCAGAAAGAAGGAACAGAGGTGCAGAAAGAGGGGAGAGGTGTAGAGAAAGACAAGACAAGTGCAGAAAGAAGTAACAGAGGTGCATAAAGAAGTAGGAGGAGTGCAGAAAGAAGCAACAGAGATGCAGAAAGAAGCAAGAGCGGTGCAGAAAGAGGGAAGAGTGGTACAGAAAGAGACAAGAGAAGTGCAGAAAGAAGCAACAGAGATGCAGAAAGAAGCAAGAGAAGTGCAGAAAGAAGCAACAGAGGTGCAGAAAGAGGGATGAGGGGTGGAGAAAGAGGCAAAAGATGTGCAGAAAAAAGCAACAGAGGTGCAGAAAGATGCAAGATGGGTGTAGAAAGAGGCAAGAGAAGTGTAGAAAGCAGCAACACAGATGCAGAAAGGAGGAAGTGTGGTGGAGTCAGAGGCAACAGGGGTGCAAAAAGAAACAAAAGAAGTGCAGAAAGAAGGAACAGAGGTGCAGAAAGAGGCAAGAGTGGTACAGAAAGAAGGAAGAGGGGTGCAGAAAGAGGCACAAGAGGTGCAGAAAGAAGCAATAGAGATGCAAAAAGGGGGAGCAGGGGATGAGAACGTGGGAAGAGGGGTGCAGAAAGAAGCAAGAGAGGTGCAGAAACAAACAAAGAAGTGCAGAAAGAAGGAACAGAGGTGCAGAAAGAGGCAAGAGGGGTGCAGAAAGAGGGAAGAGGGCTGCAGAAAAAGGAAAAAGGGGGGCAAGAGAGGTGCAGAAAGAAGCAAACAAAGTGCAGAAAGAAGCAACAGAGGTGCAGAAAGAGGCAAGAAGGGTGCAAAAAGAGGGAAGAGGGGTTCAGAAAGAGGCATGTGGGGTGCAGAAAGAAGCAATAGATATGCAGAAAGAAACAAAAGAAGTGCAGAAAGAAGAGACAGAGGTACAGAAAGATGCAACAGGGGTGCAGAAAGAGGGAAGAGGTTTGGAGAAATCAGTATGAGGGTGCAGAAAGAAGCAACAGAGATGCAAAAAGAAGCAAGAGCGGTGCAGAAAGAGGGAAGAGGGATAAAGAAAGAGACAAGAGAAGTGCAGAAAGAAGCAGCAGAGATGCAGAAAGAAGAAAGAGTAGTGCAGAAAAAGCAACAGAGGTGCAGAAAGAGGGATGAGGGGTGGAGAAAGAGGCAAGAGATGTGCAGAAAGAAGCAACAGAGGTGCGGAAAGAAGCAAGAGAAGTTCAGAAAGAAGCAACAGAGGTGCAGAAAGAGGCAATAGTGGTGCATAAAGAGGGAAGAAGGGTGCAGAAAGAGGGAAGAAGGGTGCAGAAAGAGGCATGAGGGGTGCAGAAAGAAGCAAGAGAGGTGCAGAAAGAAACAAAAGAAATGCAGAAAGAAGGAACAGAGGTGCAGAAAGAGGCAAAAGGGGTGCAGAAAGAGGGAAGAAGGGTGTGAAAGAGGCACGAGGGGTGCAGAAAGAAGCAAGAGAGGTGCAGAAAGAAGCAACAGAGGTGCAGAAAGAGGGAAGAGGGGTGGAGAAAGAGGCAAGAGAAGTGCAGAAAGAAGCAACAGAGATGCAAAATGGGGGATTAGGGGAGGAGAAAGTGGCAAGAGGGGTGCAGAATGAAGCAAGAGAGGTGCAGAAGTAAACAAAAGAAGTGCAGAAAGAAGGAACAGAGGTGCAGAAAGAGGGAAGAGGGGTGGAGAAAGCCAAGACAAGTGCAGAAAGAAGTACCAGAGGTGCAGAAAGAAGTAGGAGGATTGCAGAAAGAAGTAACAGAGGTGCAGAAAGAGGCTAAAGGGGTGCAGAAAGAGGGAAGAAATGTGTGAGAGAGGCACAAGGGGTGCAAAAAGAAGCAACAGAGGTGCAGAAAGAGGCAAGATGGGTGGAGAAAGGCAAGAGAAGTGCCAAAAGAAGCAACAGCGATGCAGAAAGGAGGAAGTGGGGTAGAGAAAGAGGCAAATGCGGTGCAGAAAGAAGCCAGAGAGGTGCAGAAATAAATAAAAAGAAGTGCAGAAAGAAGGAACAGAGGTGCAGAAAGAGGCAAGAGGGGTGCAGAAAGAGGGAAGAGGGGTTCAGAAAGAGGCACAAGGGTGCAGAAAGAAGCAAGACAGGTGCAGAAAGAAGCAAAAGAAGTACAGAAAGAAGCTACAGAGGTTCAGAAAGAGGGAAGATGGGTACACTAAGAAGCAAGAGAAGAGCAGAGAGAAGCAACAGTGATGCAGAAAGGGGGAAGATGGGTAGAGAAAGAGGCAAGAAGAGTACAGAAAAAAGCAAGAGAGGGGCAGAAAGAAACAAGAGAAGTGCAGAAAGAAGCAACAGAGGTGTAGAAAGAGGCACGAGTGGTGCAGAAAGAGGGAAGAGGGGTGCATAAAGAGGGAAGAAAGGTGCAGAAAGAGGCATGAGGGGTGCAGAAAAAAGCAAGAGAGGTGCAGAAAGAAACAAAAGAAATGCAGAAAGAAGGAACAGAGGTGCAGAAAGAGGCAAAAGGGGTGCAGAAAGAGGGAAGAAGGGTGTAAAAGAGGCACAAGGGGTGCAGAAAGAAGCAAGAGAGGTGCAGACAGAAGCAACAGAGGTGCAGCAAGAGGGAAGAGGGGTGGCGAAAGACAAGAGAAGTGCAGAAAAAAGCAAGAGAGATGCAGGAAGAAGCCAGAGAAGTACAGAAAGAAGCAACAGAGGTGCAAAAAGAGGGATGATGGGTGGAGAAAGAGGCAAGAGAAGTGCAGAAAGAAGCAACAGAGATGCAAAATGGGGGATTAGGGGAGGAGAAAGTGGCAAGAGGGGTGCAGAATGAAGCAAGAGAGGTGCAGAAGTAAATAAAAGAAGTGCAGAAAGAAGGAACAGAGGTACAGAAAGAGGGAAGAGGGGTGGAGAAAGACAAGACAAGTGCAGAAAGAAGTAACAGAGGTGCAGAAAGAAGTAGGAGGAGTGCAGAAAGAAGCAACAGAGATGCAGAAAGAAGCAAGAGCGGTGCAGAAAGAGGGATGAGGGGTGGAGAAAGAGGCAAAAGATGTGCAGAAAAAAGCAACAGAGTTGCAGAAAGAAGCAAGAGGAGTGCAGAAAGAAGCAAGAGGAGTGCAGACAGAAGCAACAGAGGTGCAGAAAGAGGCAAGAGTGGTGCATAAAGAGGGAAGAAGGGTGCAGAATGAGGCACGAGGGGTGCAGAAAAAAGCAAGAGATGTGCAGAAAGAAACAAAACAAGTGCAGAAAGAAGGAACAGAGGTGCAGAAAGAGGCAAGAGCAGTGCAGAAAGAGGGAAGAGGGGTGCATAAAGAGACAAAGGGGGTGCAGAAAGAAGCAATAGAGGTGCAGAAAGAAACAAAATAAGTGCAGAAAGAAGTAACAGAGGTGCAGAAAGAGGCTAAAGGGGTGCAGAAAGAGGGAAGAAGTGTGTGAGAGAGGCACAAGGGGTGCAGAAAGAAGCAAGAGAGGTGCAGAAAGAAGCAACAGAGGTGCAGAAAGAAGGAAGAGGGGTGGAGATAGATACATGAGAAGTGCAGAAAGAAGCAACAGAGATGCAGAAAGAAGCAAGAGAAGTGCAGAAAGAAGCAACAGAGTTGCAGAAAGAGGGAAGAAGGGTGCAGAAAGAGGCAACAGAAGTCCAGAAAGAAGCAACAGAGATGCAGAAAGTGGGAAGAGAGGTGGAGAAAGATGCAAGAGGGGTGCAGAAAAAAGCAAGAGAGGTGCAGAAAGAAACAAGAGAAGTGCAAAAAGAAGCAACAGAAGTGCAGAAAGAAGCAAGATGGGTAGAGAAAGGCAAGAGAAGTGCCAAAAGTAGCAACAGCGATGCAGAAAGGAGGAAGTGGGGTAGAGAAAGAGGCAAGAGCGGTGCAGAAAGAAGCCAGAGAGGTGCAGAAAGAAACAAAAGAAGTGCAGAAAGAAGGAACAGAGGTGCAGAAAGAGGCAAGAGGGGTGCAGAAAGAGGGAAGATGGGTTCAGAAAGAGGCACAAGGGTGCAGTAAGAAGCAAGAGAGGTGCAGAAAGGAGCAAAAGAAGTACAGAAAGAAGCTACAGAGGTTCAGAAAGAGGGAAGATATGTACACTAAGAAGCAAGAGAAGAGCAGAAAGAAGCAACAGTGATGCAGAAAGGGGGAAGATGGGTAGAGAAAGAGGCAAGAAGAGTACAGAAAAAAGCAAGAGAGGGGCAGAAAGAAACAAGAGAAGTGCAGAAAGAAGCAACAGAGGTGTAGAAAGAGGCACGAGTGGTGCAGAAAGAGGGAAGAGGGGTGCAGAAAGAGGCACAAGGGTTGCAGAAAGAAGCAAGAGATGTGCAGAAAGCAGCAAGAGAAGTGCAGAAAGAAGCAACAGATGCAGAAAGGGGGAAGAGGGGTGGAGAAAGAGGCAAGAGGGGTACAGAAAGAAGCAAGAGAGGTGCAGAAAGAAGCAACAGATGCAGAAAGGGGGAAGAGGGGTGGAGAAAGAGGCAAGAGGGGTACAGAAAGAAGCAAGAGAGGTGCAGAAAGAAGCAACAGAGGTGCAGAAAGATGCAAGATTGGTGCAGAAAGAGGGAAGAGGGTGCAGAAAGAGGCATGAGAGGTGCAGAAAGAAGCAACAGAGATGCAAAAAGGGGGAACAGGGGATGAGAACGTGGCAAGAGGGGTGCAGAAAGAAGCAAGAGAGGTGCAGAAACAAACAAAAGAAGTGCAGAAAGAAGGAACAGAGGTGCAGAAAGAGGCAAGAGGAGTACAGAAAGAGGGAAGAGGGTTGCAGAAAAAGGCAAAAGGGGTGCAGAAAGAAGCAAGAGAGGTGCAGAAAGAAGCAAACAAAGTGCAGAAAGAAGCAACAGAGGTACAGAAAGAGGGATGAGGGGTGGAGAAAGAGGCAAGAGAAGTGTAGAAAAAGTAACAGAGATGCAAAAAGGGGGAACAGAATGGGGAAAGAGGAAGAGGGGTACAGCAAGAAGCCAGAGAGGTGCAGAAAGAATCAAAAGAAGTGCAGAAAGAAGGAACAGAGGTGCAGAAAGAGGCAAAAGTGGTGCTGAAAGAGAGAAGAGTGGTGCAGAAAGAGGCACGAGGGGTGCAGAAAGAAGCAAGAGAGGTGCATAAAGAAGAAAGATGAATGCAGAAAGAAGCAAAAGAGGTGCAGAAAGAAGCAACAGAGGTGCAGATAGAGGCAAGAGGGGTGCAAAAAGAGGGAAGAGGGGTACATAAAGAGGCATGAGGTGTGCAGAAAGAAGCAAGAGATATGCAGAAAGAAACAAAAGAAGTGCAGAAAGAAGGGACAGAGGTGCAGAAAGAGGCAACAGGGGTACAGAAAGAGGGAAGAGTTTTGGAGAAATCAGCAAGGGGGTGCAGAAAGAAGCAAGAGAGCTGCAGAAAGAAGCAACAGAGGTCCAGAAAGAGGGAAGAGGGGTGAAAAAAGAGTGAAGTGGGGTGGAGAAAGACAAGAGAAGTGCAGAAAGAAGCAACAGAGATGCAGAAAGAAGCAAGAGCGGCACAGAAAGAGGAAAGAGGGGTAAAGAAAGAGACAAGAGAAGTGCAGAAAGAAGCAACAGAGATGCAGGAGGGGAGAAAGAGTCAAGAGATTTGCAGAAAGAAGCAACAGAGGTGCAGAAAGAGGCAAGAGTGGTGCATAAAGAGGGAAGAAGGGTGCAGAAAGAGGGAATAAGGGTGCAGAAAGAGGCACGAGGGGTGCAGAAAGAAGCAAGAGAGATGTAGAAAGAAACAAAAGAAATGTAGAAAGAAGGAACAGAGGTGCAGAAAGAGGGAAGAGGGGTGGCGAAAGACAAGAGAAGTGCAGAAAAAAGCAATGGAGATGCAGAAAGAAGCAACAGAGGTGCAGAAAGAGGGATGAGGGGTAGAGAAAGAGGCAAGAGAAGTGCAGAAAGAAGCAACAGAGATGCAAAATGGGGGATTAGGGGAGGAGAAAATGTCAAGAGGGTGCAGAATGAAGCAAAAGAGGTGCAGAAGTAAACAAAAGTGCAGAAAGAAGGAACAGAGGTGCAGAAAGAGGGAAGAGGGGTGGAGAAAGACAAGACCAGTGCAGAAAGAAGTAACAGAGGTGCAGAAAGAAGTAGGAGGAGTGCAGAAAGAAGCAACAGAGATGCAGAAAGAAGCAAGAGCGGTGCAGAAAGAGGGAAGAGGGGTAAAGAAAGAGAAAAGAGATGTGCAAAAAGAAGCAACAGAAATGCAGAAAGAGCAAGAGAAGTGCAGAAAAAGCAACAGAGGGGCAGAAAGAGGGATGAGGGGTGGAGAAAGAGGCAAAAGATGTGCAGAAAGAAGCAACAGAGGTGCAGAAAGTAGCAAGAGGAGTGCAGAAAGAAGCAAAAGAGGTGCAGAAAGAGGCAAGAGTGGTGCATAAAGATGGAAGAAGGGTGCAGAAAGAGGCACGAGGGGTGCACAAAGAAGCAAGAGATGTGCAGAAAGAAACAAAACAAGTGCAGAAAGAAGGAACAGAGGTGCAGAAAGAGGCAAAAGGGGTGCAGAAAGAGGGAAGAAGTGTGTGAAAGAGGCACGAGGGGTGCAGAAAGAAGCAACATAGGTGCAGAAAGAGGGAAGAGGGGTGGAGAAAGACAAGAGTAGTGCAGAAAGAAGCAACAGAGATGCAGAAAGAAGCAAGAGAAGTGCAGAAAGAGGGATGAGGGGTGGAGAAAGAGGCAAGTGAAGTGCAGAAAGAAGCAACAGAGATGCAAAAAGGGGATTAGGGGAGGAGAAAGTGACAAGAGGGGTGCAGAAAGAAGCAAGAGAGGTGCAGAAGGAAACAAAAGAAGTGCAGAAAGAAGGAACAGAGGTGCAGATAGAGGCAAGAGGGGTGCAGAAAGTGGGAAGAAAGGTACAGAAAGCAAGAGTGGTGAGGAAAGAAGCAACAGGAGTGCAGAAAGAAGCAACAGAGGTGCAAAAAGAGGCAAGAGGGATGCAAAAAGAGAAAAGAAGGGTGCAGAAAGAGGCAGGAATGGTGCAGAAAGAAGCAAGAGATGTGCAGAAAGAAACAAAAGAAGTGCAGAAAGAAGGAACATAGGTGCAGAAAGAGGCAACAGGGGTGCAGAAAGATGAAAGAGGGGTGGAGAAAGAGGTAAGGGGGTGCAGAAAGAAGTAAAAGAACTGTAGAAGGAAACAAAAGAAGTGCAGAAAGGGGCAAGAGGGGTGCAGAAATAGGGAAGAGGGGTGCAGAAAGAGGCAAAAGGGGTGCAGAAAGAGGGAAGAAGGGTGTGAAAGAGGCACGAGGGGTGCAGAAAGAAGCAACAGAGGTGCAGAAAGAAGCAACAGAGGTGCAGAAAGAGGGAAGAGTGGTGGCAAAAGACAAGAGAAGTGCAGAAAAAAGCAATGGAGATGCAGAAAGAAGCAAGAGAAGTGCAGAAAGAAGCAACAAAGGTGCAGAAAGAGGGATGAGGGGTGGAGAAAGGCAAGTGAAGTGCAGAAAGAAGCAACAGAGATGCAAAAAGGGAGATTAGGGGAGGAGAAAGTGGCAAGAGGGGTGCAGAAAGAAGCAAGAGTGGTGCAGAAGGAAACAAAAGAAGTGCAGAAAAAAGGAACAGAGGTGCAGAAAGAGGCAAGAGGGTGCAGAAAGAGGGAAGAAAGGTGCAGAAAGAGGCACGAGGGGTGCAGAAAGAAGCAAGAGTGGTGAGGAAATAAGCAACAGGAGTGCAGAAAGAAGCAACAGAGGTGCAAAAAGAGGCAAGAGGGATGCAAAAAGCAACAAAAGTGCAGAAAGAGGGATGAGGGGTAGAGAAAGAGGAAAGAGAAGTGCAGAAAGAAGCAACAGAGATGCAAAATGGGGGATTAGGGGAGGAGAAAGTGGCAAGAGGGGTGCAGAATGAAGCAAAAGAGTTGCGGAAGTAAACAAAAGAAGTGCAGAAAGAAGGAACAGAGGTGCAGAAAGAAGTAGGAGGAGTGCAGAAAGAAGCAACAGAGAATCAGAAAGAAGCAAGAGCGGTGCAGAAATAGGGAAGAGGGGTAAAGAAAGAGACAAGAGATGTGCTTAAAGAAGCAACAGAGATGCAGAAAGAAGCAAGAGAAGTGCAGAAAAAGCAACAGAGGTGCAGAAAGAAGTAGGAGGAGTGCAGAAAGAAGCAACAGAGAATCAGAAAGAAGCAAGAGCGGTGCAGAAATAGGGAAGAGGGGTAAAGAAAGAGACAAGAGATGTGCTTAAAGAAGCAACAGAGATGCAGAAAGAAGCAAGAGAAGTGCAGAAAAAGCAACAGAGGTGCAGAAAGAGTGATGAGGGGTGGAGAAAGAAGCAAAAGATGTGCAGAAAGAAGCAACAGAGGTGCAGAAAGAAGCAAGAGGAGTGTAGAAAGAAGCAACAGAGGTGAAGAAAGAGGCAAGAGTGGTGCATAAAGAGGGAAGAAGGGTGCAGAAAGAGGCACGAGGGGTGCAGAAAGAAGGAAGAGATGCGCAGAAAGAAACAAAACAAGTGCAGAAAGAAGGAACAAAGGTGCAGAAAGAGGCAAAAGGGGTGCAGAAAGAGGGAAGAAGTGTGTGAAAGAGGTACGAGGGGTGCAGAAAGAAGCAAGAGAGGTGCAGAAAGAAGCAACATAGGTTCAGAAAGAGGGAAGAGGGATGGAGAAAGACAAGAGAAGTGTAGAAAGAAGCAACGGAGATGCAGAAAGAAGCAAGAGAAGTGCAGAAAGAAGCAACAGAGGTGCAGAAAGAGGGATGAGGGGTAGAGAAAGAGGCAAGTGAAGTGCAGAAAGAAGCAACTGAGATGCAAAAAGGGGATTAGGGGAGGAGAAAGTGGCAGGAGGGGTGCAAAAAGAAGCAAGAGAGGTGCAGAAGGAAACAAAAGAAGTGCAGAAAGAAGGAACAGAGGTGCAGATAGAGGCAAGAGGGGTACACAAAGAGGGAAGAGGGCTGCAGAAAGAGGCAAAAGGGGTGCAGAAAGAAGCAAGAGTGGTGCAGAAAGAAGGATGAGGGGTGGAAAAAGAGGCAAGAGAAGTGCAGAATGCAGCAACAGAGATGCAAAAAGGAGGAACAGGGTTGGGGAAAGAGGCAAGAGGGGTGCATAAAGAAGCAAGAGAGGTGCAGAAAGAGGGAAGAGGGGTGCAGAAAGTGTGAAGATGGGTGCAGAAAGAGGCAAAGGGGGTGCAGAAAGAAGCAAGAGAGCTGCAGATAGAAACAAAAGAAGTGCAGAAAGAAGGAAAAGTGGTGCAGAAAGAGGGAAGTGGGGAGCAGAAAGTGTGAAGATGGGTGCAGAAAGAGGCAAAGGGGGTGCAGAAAGTAGCAAGAAATGTGCAGAAAGAAACAAAAGAAGTGCAGAAAGAAGGAACAGAGGTTCAGAAAGAGGCAAACGGGGTGCAGAAAGAGGGAAGAGGGGTGTGAAAGATGCATGAGGGGTGCAGAAAGAAGCAAGAGAGGTGCAGAAAGAAGCAACAGCAGTGCAGAAAGAGGGGAGAGGGGTGGAGAAAGAGACAAGAGAAGTGCAGAAAGAAGCAACAGAGGTGCAGAATGAAGCAAGAGAAGTGTAGAAAGAAGCAACAGAGGTGCAGAAAAAGGGATGATGGGTAGAGAATGAGGCAAGAGAAGTGCAGAAAGAAGCAACAGAGATGCAAAAAGGGGGAACAGGGGTGGAGAAAGAGGCAAGAGTGGTGCAGAAGGAAGCAAGAGATGTGCAGAAAGAAACAAAAGAAGTGCAGAAAGAAGGAACAGAGGTGCAGAAAGAGGCAATAGGGGTGCAGAAAGTGGGAAGAGTGGTGGAGAAAGAGGCAAGGGTGTGCAGAAAAAAGCAAGAGAGCTGCAGAATGAAACAAAAGAAGTGCAAGAAGTGCAGAAACAAGGAACAGAGGTGCAGAAACAGGTAAGAGGGTTGCAGAAAGAGGCAAAGGGGGTGCAGAAAGGAGAAAGAGAGGTGCAGAAAGAAACAAAAGAAGTGCAGAAAGAAGGAACAGAAGTGCAGGAAGAAGGAACAGAGGTGCAGAAAGAGGCAAGAGGGATGCATAGAGAGGGGAGAGAAGTGTGAAAGAGGCACGAGGGGTGCAGAAAGAAGCAAGAGAGATGCAGAAAGAAGCAACATAGGTGCAGAAAGAGGGAAGCGGGGTGGAGAAAGAGACAAGAGAAGTGCAGAAAGAAGCAACAGAGATGCAGAAAGAAGCAAGAGAAGTGTAGAATGTAGGAGAGTAGGATCTGCCTCTTATGGTTACCCCCACTTTTTTGCTGGTGTATCACTGTTTTTCAACTTTAGTCTGGCTGGGGCCCTGCTATTCAGGACCCCAGCCTAGCTGCTTCCTCTCTAAATTGATTCCCTGTACTTTAGGTACATCACAGATTGGATTCTGGAGTGCCCTTATAAGTCCCTAGTATATGGTATACTATGTACCCAGGGCATAGGTACCCCAGAGGCCTACCAGGGGCCTACCAGGGGCTGAAGCATGTATTGTGCAACCCCTGGAAGGCCATCCAAAATGACACCACAGGACTGCTACTGCAGCCTGAGTAAGGTGGTGCATGCACCCCTTACAGATATATAGGTTCACTATATCTCACCTAACAATGCACATAGAAACCTATCAGTCACCCCTATGGCAGGCCTTATCAATCCTGAAGGCAGGGTGCTTGGTTATATGTGAGAGGGTGCCCATGCATGAGCAGAGCCCCTCTGCACCCTTCGGAATCTCCTCTCCGGGGTTGTCTGTGGTGCAGCCTGACCATATACTCTTAAGTGCATTATATCTAAATGGTAAATGCTAACTTTGGGATGGCTGCACGGAAACATGTCGTGTTTGGTGTCAAACACCTTGGAATCATACCCCCACACCAGTAACTGGTGTGGGAGTATGATCCCACCCTTCTAGAGGGAGAAACATGACAGCACCGGTATACCCGGTACCAACTAAATAGAGCCTGGCATCACAAAATGGATGCTGCAGCCACAGACACGAGTCTGGCCTCCTGCTGCTGACTGAAACTCTGGCAGGGGAGGCCTGGACAATAGGTTTCCTGTCACCGGGAGGTGTTACCACCTCCCAGACAGGCCTTAGTAGATTGGGGCTGGGTGGGTGCACTCTCTGAGTGCTTTGAAGTCCTGCACTGGGGGCACATTTGGTGTCCTCGTGCATATCCCAGTTCAAACCGGTTGCAGGGGCTACCAGCCCCTGCTCTGGTGCGAAACTGGACAAAGGAAATGGGTGTAGCCACCCCTCTTTCCAAACCCTCCCATAGGTGGGTCCCCAGAGTTAGTCCAACCCCCTTCTTTAGTGTAAGTAAGGGAACCCAGGCAACAGGATTTTAGATATCCCTGGATGAAACTCTGCTACTGAATCCTGGAACTTTGACACTCTACTAAAGACTAGAGGACTGAAGAAATCTCCGTTGGGGTCAAGGAGTGACTCCCCTGCTTGGCAGGCACCAACAAAGCAATTGCCGGTCTGCATCTCCGAAGCTCCCGCCGGACTCTGAAGTACTTTCAGCCCAGGAAGAGGATTTCCAGACATCTCAGAGGCCGCCCGAGTCCCCAGCAAAGCTGAGACCCACAGCCCTCGTGAGCAGTGTGGAACTGGAACTCCCGGTCACCATGCACATTTGCTAGTGTATTGACTTCTCGATGACTCTTGAAGTCCTGCTTTGGGTTACTTGTAGCCCAGGCCCCGAGCACCATTTGCTCTGAAGATTGTGAGCCTACACTCCACGAGTGTCCCGTGGGCCTGCTTCCTGCATTTCTGCTTGGGGCTCCTTTGCGATCCCTGTTCCATCAACTGGTGGGTCCCTGTGAAGGCAACTCTGATTTTCTTTGGGCACTTCTGGTTGCTCCAGACGTGCCCTAACTCCCCACCAAGTGGTGAGTCCCTCAGACCTTGCTGGTCTGCTCTGAAGCATCTTTCTCCTTTCTGCATGGGTTGCTGTTGCCAAGGCTTGTTGTGTTCAATCTGGACACCAATGCTACAGCACTCGACATCCTTTGTGGGACAGCTCGAATCCAGCTCCTGGTTGTCATCGATGCCTCCTGGTCCTCGTGGCTGAAGAGTCAAGCTTCACCTCTTTCACCTGAAGCACCCGACATCGGTGGGCATTCGACTATCGTGCCCCTGGTCACTGGCAAGTGACCCAAACTCTGTCCCCTCTGCTTTCAGGTTCTTCTCATCTTTGATCTAGGGTTGGATCTCTTCAGACACTTCGCATCTTCTCGGCAGCAGCACTTCGTGGCAGGCTGCCATTGAAAACGACGACGCGACCCAACACCATTTGACACCTATGCACCCGGCTTCCCTGGGTGAGGTAACACGAGTACTACGGTGCTCCCGTGGGTGTTGACCCTATAACTGTCTAAGTCCAAGAGGGTTTGGTCCTAGTCCAATTCTAAGTGTCCTTAATCTCTAAAACGATAACCGCGACTTTCCCATAGACTTTAACGGAGCTCGCGGCTGTGTTCACACACTGCACACAGCCCCCGTGGGTCCCCTGTGTCACTACCTTGGGTGGTTCCTTGGGGTCCCAGCGATTCTACAGGCTCTAGGCCTTGTGTCTACTTAAGTCGTGGTTCTTATACCACTTTCCTAATATATGGTTTGGTACGCCCCTAGGGCTAATTGTATATTGTGCTAATTTACTGTGCTATCTGACTTGTAACTTGTGTACTTTGACCTCTAGCCTCATAAAGAGACTATTGGGTAGTGTTTAGTAATAAATACATATATTTTATATATATACCTGGTGTGGTTCTCCTTTCATTTGATCCTTCATGAGCTTATAACTGGTAAAACAACAGCTTAACACTCCTTCAAGACTTAGCCTGAAGGTTGTCTTTAAACCTATCATCAATAAAGGTCGTTTGGACTGGTGCAAGGTGCCCACTATAACTAGTGGACAGCATATACCGGGCCAACTTCTCACATAGAAAGAAGCAACAGAGGTGCAGAAAAAGGGATGATGGGTAGAGAATGAGGCAAGAGAAGTGCAGAAAGAAGCAACAGAGATGCAAAAAGGGGGAAAAGGAGAGGAGAAAGTGACAAGAGAGTGCAGAAAGAAGCAACAGAGGTGCAGAAAGAGGGAAGAGGGGTGGAGAAAGACAAGAGAAGTGCAGAAAGAAGCAACAGAGATGCAGAAAGAAGCAAGAGGAATGCAGAAAAATCAACTGAGGTGCAGAAAGAGGGATGAGGGGTGGAGAAAGAGGCAAGAGATGTACAGAAGGAAGCAACAGAGGTGCAGAAAGAAGCAAGAGATGTGCAGAAAGAAGCAACAGAGGTGCAGAAAGAGGCAAGAGTGGTGCATAAAGAGAGAAGAAGGGTGCAGAAAGAGGCACGAGGGTAGCAGAAGGAAGCAAGAGAGGTGCAGAAAGAAACAAAAGAAATGCAGAAAGAAGGAACAGAGGTGCAGAAAGAGGCAAAAGGGGTGCAGAAAGAGGGAAGAAGGGTGTGAAATAGGCATGAGGGGTACAGAAAGAAGCAAGAGAGGTGCAGAAAGAAGCAACAGAGGTGCAGAAACAGGGAAGAGGGGTGGCGAAAGACAAGAGAAGTGCAGAAAAAAGCAACAGAGATGCAGAAAGAAGCAAGAGAAGTGCAGAAAGTAGCAACAGAGATGCAAAATGGAGATTAGGGAAGGAGAAAGTGGCAAGAGGGGTGCAGAAAGAAGCAAGAGAGGTGCAGAATTAAACAAAAGAAGTGCAGAAAGAAGGAACAGAGGTGCAGAAAGAGGGAGGAGGGGTGGAGAAAGACAAGAGAAGTGCAGAAAGGAGCAACAGAGGTGCAGAAAGAAGTAGGAGGACTGCAGAAAGAAGCAACAGGGTTGCAGAAAGAAGCAAGAGTGGTGCAGAAAGAGGGAAGAGGGGTAAAGAAAGAGACAAGAGAAGTGCAGAAAGAAGCAACAGAGATGCAGAAAGAAGCAAGAGAAGTGCAGAAAAAGCAACAGAGGTGCAGAAAGAGGGATGAGGGGTAGAGAAAGAGGCAAGTGATGTGCATAAAGAAGCAACAGAGGTGCAGAAAGAAGCAAGAGGAGTGCAGAAAGAAGTAAGAGGAGTGCAGAAAGAAGCAACAGAGGTGCAGAAAGAGGCAAGAGTTGTGCATAAAGAGGGAAGAAGGGTGCAGAAAGAGGCACGAGGGGTGCAGAAAGAAGCAAGAGATGTGCAGAAAGAAACAAAAGAAGTGCAGAAAGAAGGAACAGAGGTGCAGAAAGAGGCAAGAGGAGTGCAGAAAGAGGGAAGAGGGGTGCAGAAAGAAGCAAGAGAGGTGCAGAAAGAAACAAAAGAAGTGCAGAAAGAAGGAACAGAGGTGCAGAAAGAGTCAAGAGGGGTGCAGAAAGAGGGAAGAAGGGTGTGAAAGAGGCACGAGGGGTGCAGAAAGAAGCAAGAGAGGTGCAGAAAGAAGCAATAGAGGTGCAGAAAGAGGGAATAGGGGTGGAGAAAGACAAGAGAAGTGCAGAAAGAAGCAACAGAGATGCAGAAAGAAGCAAGAGAAGTGCAGAAAGAAACAACAGAGGTGCAGAAAGAGGGATGAGGGGTGGAGAAAGGCAAGTGAAGTGCAGAAAGAAGCAACAGAGATGCAAAAAGGGAGATTAGGGGAGGAGAAAGTGGCAAGAGGGGTGCAGAAAGAAGCAAGAGTGGTGCAGAAGGAAACAAAAGAAGTGCAGAAAAAAGGAACAGAGGTGCAGAAAGAGGCAAGAGGGTGCAGAAAGAGGGAAGAAAGGTGCAGAAAGAGGCACGAGGGGTGCAGAAAGAAGCAAGAGTGGTGAGGAAATAAGCAACAGGAGTGCAGAAAGAAGCAACAGAGGTGCAAAAAGAGGCAAGAGGGATGCAAAAAGTGAAAAGAAAGGTGCAGAAAGAGGCAGGAATGGTGCAGAAAGAAGCAATAGAGGTGGAGAAAGAAACAAAATAAGTGCAGAAAGAAGGAACAGAGGTACAGAAAGAGGCAACAGGGGTGCAGAAAGAGGGAAGACTGGTGGAGAAAGAGGCAAGGGGGTGCAGAAAGAAGTAAGAGAGCTGCAGAAAGAAACAAAAGAAGTAAGGAACAGAGGTGCAGAAAGAGGCAAGAGGGGTGCAGAAATAGGGAAGAGGGGTGCAGAAAGAGTCAAAAGGGGTGCAGAACGAAGCAAGAGAGATGCAGAAAGAAACAAAAGAAGTGCAAAAAGAAGTAACAGAGGTGCAGTAAGAGGCACGAGGGGTGCAGAAAGAGGGAAGAGGGGCATTAAACATGCACCAGGGGTGCAGAAAGAAGCAAGGGAGGTGCAGAATGAAGCAACAGAGGTGCAGAAAGAGGGAAGAGGGGTGAAAAAAGAGGGAAGAGGTGTGCAGAAAGAGGTACAAGAGGTGCAAAAACAAGCACAAGATGTGCACAAACAAGCACAAGATGTGCAGAAAGAAACAAAAGAAGTACAGAAAGAAGGAACAGAGGTGCAGAAAGAGGCAACAGGGATGCAGAAAGAGGGAAGAGGGGTATTGAAAGGGGCAACAGGTGCAGAAAGAAGAAAGAGCTCTGCAGAAAGAAACAAAAGAATTGCAGAAATAAGGAACAGAGGTGCAGAAAGAAGCAAGAGGGGGGCAGGAAGAGGGAAGAGGGGTGTGAAAGAGGCACACAGGGTGCTGAAAGAAGCAAGAGAAGTGCAGAAAGAAGCAACAGAGTTGCAGAAAGAGGGAAGAGGGGTGGAGAAAGAGACAAGAGAAGTGCAGAAAGAATCAACAGAGATGCAGAAAGGGGTAAGAAAGGTAGAGAAAGAAGCAAGATTGTGCAGAAAGAAGCAAGAGAGGTGCAGAAAGAAACAAAAGAAATGCAGAAAGAAGGAACAGAGGCGCAGAGAGAGGCATGAGAGATTCAGAAAGAGGGAAGAGTGGTGCAGAAAGAGGTAGAGGTGTGCAGAAAGAAGCAAGAGAGGAGCAGAAAGAAGCAAGGGAAGTGCAGAAAGAAGCAACAGAGGTGCAGAAAGAGGGATGAGGGGTAGAGAAAGAGGCAAGAGAGATGCAGAAAGAAGAAAGAGAGGTGCAGAAAGAAACATAAGAAGTGCTGAAATAAAGAACAGAGGTGCAGAAAGAGGCAAGAGGGGTGCAGAAAGAGGGAAGATGGGTGCAAAAAGAGGCAAGAGAAGTGCAGAAACAGGGAATATGGTGCATAAAGAGGTAAGAGAAATGCAGAAAGAAGCAACAGAGGTGCAGAAAGAAGCAAGAGAGGTGCAAAAAGAAGGGAGGTACAGAAAGCGGAAGAGATGTGCAGAAAGGGGCAGGAGAGGCACAGAAAGAAGCAAGAGTTGTTTGCGCACCATTAGTACCAATTTAACACCCACATTTAGCAATAAGTAACAGGTGACCATTCCAGCTTTGCAGAGGGCCTTCCACCACGCTGTAACACTTGTTGCTGCATTTTTGGTAACATTTGAGTCATTTGAGCTAGAAAGAAGGTTTTTTTTGTTCAAATCTGCAGATTATGCAGCAGGTGATGCATTTTGTGACAAATGCGGAAAATGTATAATTATGCAAAAATCGGTGCAGCCGAACAGTTGCATAATTCCAGTGGCCCTGTTCATACCTCTGACTAGGTCTATAAGTGCTCCTCAGTGGTTCCTTCTTTTTTTGTCTCATTGAGTTTATAGTTTAGCTTTTATGGAAACGAGGAAGACTAAACCTGAGGTTACCACTCCACAACACAGGCTACCATACCACATAATTATTCTCCATAACACATAAACCCACTCTACATAATTCCTTTACACTAAATACCACATACTTTCTATCCACATAATTTCACTGCACAACATACCACATAATTCCACTACACACAACGCATATCAACTTCACTCCAAAAACATTAGTAAAAACTCTTACATTTACAACGCCAATAGCTCTAACTCTCGCAAATGCGAGACCTATTACATTGTAAATGCTTCTTTAACAAGTAGTCACGTTTGCAGAGTGGTGGAGAAAGGGGCCTGGGCCTTCGACCAGTGCTCAGGAATTCTGCTGCGTAGGACTTACAGGAGGTACCAGGAGGGCTTCTTGGCCCCCAAAGTCCCTCAGGAGTAAAGTGGACTTCATCCCCCAACCAGTAGTGTGCCAGGAGGTGTGTTTGCAGAGTGGTGGACTAGGGGGTTGTGGTCTCCGAAGACCTCTTAGCAATCCCACTGTATGGGACTTACTGGAGGTAACAGGAGGGGTAGATGGCCCCCGAGGACATCCTTGGGGCCAACTACCCCACCTATTACCTCCAGTCCCACACAGCAGGATTGTTAAGTTCTCATAGCAGGCCACGCCCCCTTTGCCCACAACTCTGCAAACGCGCTCCATGGCATGCTCTTGGATGGGGATTGAAGTCCCCTTCGCTACTGAGGGTCCTTAGGGGCCAACTAGCCTACCTGTTACCTCCAGTAAGCCCCACACAGTGGGATTGCTGAGAGGTGAACACAGGCCATGCCCCATTTCTCCATCACTCTGCAAACACGCTTCCTTGGTTGGGGGATGATGTCCATTTGCCTTATGATGGTCCCTGGGGGCCAATTAGCCCTCCTGTTATCTCCAGTAAGCCCCATACAGCTGGATTACTGAGAGTGGTCAGAGGCCACGTCCCATTTTTACACCACTCTGCAAATGTGCCTCCTGGTGCAGTGCTGCTTGGGGGATGAAGTCCACTTTAGACCTGAAGTCCTCAGGACACAAGGGGACCTCATCGCCCTACCAGCAGTGCGCCAAGAGGCGTGTTTGCAGAGTCGTGTAAAAAGGGGCGTGGCCTCGGACCACCTTTCAGCAATCCCACTGTGTGGGGCATACTGGAGGTACCTGGTGGCCTAGTTGGCCCCTAAAGACCCTTAGGATTCAAGGGGACTTAATTCCCCAACCCAGAACGCGCCAGGAGGCATGTTTGCATAGTGGTGCAGGGAGGGGGCGGGGCCTCCGGCGAGATGCTGGCTTCTCTTTTTTGTCCAGTTTGTGGAAGGGGGCTGTGTGGCCCCCCTTCCCTTAATAAGTTTTGGACCCTGGGCACCCCATCCCCCAGGGCCTGAGCCATTTTTAATTAAAAAAAATACAAAATGGGAAGGGGGCCGCGCGGCCTCCCTCCTGAGGCCATTTTCGGCCCCGGGGACCCCATCCCCCGGGCATTGCCTCTTTTTTATTTATTTTATGGGAAGGGGGTGCGAGGCCCCCCTTCCCTGGGCAACTTTTGCCCCGGGGACCCCATCCCCTGGGGCCTGGCCTGCCTTTTTTTAAAAACCATTTTGGAGGGGGGCCGCGTGGCCCCCCTTCTGAGGCCATTTTCGGCCCCAGGGACCCCCTCCCCAGGGGCTTTGCCTCTTTTTTTATTATTATTTTGAGGGAGGGGGGCCATGTGACCCCCCTTCCCTGGTCCACTTTTGGCCCCGGGGACTGCGGGGGTAGCCCCAAAGCCCCCCGCGGTCCCAGCTGGCTCCCCTCCTCCTGCAGGAGCCGGCAGTGCTTTTGGGCAAAGGGAGCTGCTAACCTGCAGCTCCATGAAGCAAAGCAGAGTTTGCTATGGCAGGGCGGGAGCCGTGCTCCCGCCCTGCCATAGCAAACTGCAATGTCCCGGGCGTGGGCACCCCAGAACATTGCTTACACCAGCCCTGGAGGGTGGCGGTCCCCAGGGCCAAGGAGAGCTCTTGGATGGCGGCCGCGTGGCCCCCCTCCCTGCATTTGCAGGGAGGTGGTGGTCCCCAGGGCCGGGGGTCCGCAACGGACCCCCGTATTTGCATAATCTATGCCCCGGCGAGCAGTGCTTAATTTGTAAAATATTAAGTGCAGGTGCTCAAATTGTTTTTAGGAGGCCACACCCACCTACTCCGGCTCCACCCACTTCCTCCACTGGCTCCTCCCACTTCCTCTATTGGCTCCACCCACATCCTCAACTGGCACTGATGAAAGCTAGATGCAATAGTGCGAAATAATCTACCCTCCAACCCTAGGTAGTGTACGGTGGAAGGTGTTGTTCTCCAAAGAGCTGAAGGTGTGATAGTGGTGCATGTGTGCCACTGCTTCAATAATAGGGTTCCTTTTAAGTGGGTGTGATGGGCAGCATGATGCCCTTTTAAACTCAGTGAGGACTAATGGTAACAGCTCAAATACATTATTGATAGCTTTCTTTTTATATCGTTATATGTCTATGTTTTTGATGTCTATGTGTCAAAGGTCAGTTTTGTATTTGTTATTTAAGTTTTCATTAAGGCTTCACATGTTGATTATTTTACTGTACTTTAGTGTCATTTTACTGTTTATTTTAATGCAGGTCTAAATTTAACCCCCAACAATACAGATTTTGTTACATCTCAAGGTACCTTATCTCTAACCCGGTCCCAACCTGATCCAGCAGTCTACTAACAACAGATACTCTACTACCATATACTCACTTGGGCCCATACAACTTGCTTCCGCTGCGCTCTAAGTAAACCACTGGAGTCTATTAGTTTTATATGTTACTCATACCTCAAGATCTAGTTATTACTTCTTTAACTAAACCTTTTGCTGATCAAACAGTTCTTTCCTCTGGTCAATGGACCAGTTAGGTGGAACTAGTTGATGGCGATAATTGACATTACGAATTATGCATTTCTTAATAAGTATTAAATAATGACAGACTCAATAAGTTTTTAAATCTTTATCTCAATTGGGGTTTTGAACCATCTCAAAGCGTTTCAGTACAAACACCCTCAGTCGCTGGAGTGCCAATTAAAAAATATCTCAAATAACACTTATCAATTCAGATCCACACAATAACCATGCTCAGAAAGAAGAGGATAGAGACAGAAGAGCATTTATCAAACGATGAATTTCATAGTTCCCAAAGTATGGTGTGAAGACCAACCCCCTGGCCAAAGGGCTGGTAAGGGCCTCCCAGGACAGATCAGGAGACAAAGGCTTCAGGACAAGAATCAGGACAGGATACTTCACCTCTCTAGTTACCGATGACTACATCGCACCCCTCTCTGACACTCTCTTCCTCCTCGTGGTTCTTCCGCGATCTTCTTTCTAAACCCACCCAAATTAAGTAGATGATTCTGCATTCGGTTTCTTCATCAGCATTTCAGAGCACCACCCCTGCACACCCTGTAGTCAAGCTTCTTCAACGCGCATCAAAGCTTCTTCGTAACTTCCCCATAAAACTCGTTCTCTCTTCTAACTAAACTACCTCAATTATACCTTTTCATAGACATGCACTACCCATTAATGTTTCATTTGCACAGAATACTAACTTCTGATTGGACAGGCGAGGGGGGGGATGATCATCACACCACACTTATACTTCATTTATTCTCTTTTAACCATTGTTTTCAAACTCCTCCCCTCAAACTTTTATTCCGCCCTTCCTTTCCCATACATCTTTAAACTTTATTAATACATTTGTAACTGATTTCTTTAATAAGTTCCTTCATATGAACTCTTCACCCTCATGTTCCCAGGGCACATCTCCGCCGACCTTGGACTCGTGACAAATCCTTAGTCATCTTCCAAGCTTCCGTATCAGGGTGCATGCGTCGCGCCATATTGGTCTGCTCGACTCGGACAACTTTAACAGGCCCAAATACGCACTAATAATAAAGTCAATAAAGAAAAGTATTATTCTCAAAAATAAATGATTTCACTGTATACCACCAACCTCTACTCTAACCCATACCATTTGTTATTTCTCTCTCTGCTTTTGCGTTAGTTATAAACCCATTTCTAATTTCAGCAAAGTAGGTGTCATGCATGTGAGCTTTCAAGCGGCCATTTTATAGCTCTTTGCGCAAGCGCCAGAATTTCCCTCCAAGCGAAAGCACGTCATACTACGTAGATGCAGTAGACGCATGCGCAGTAAAGATCACATGTTAAATGCGTTCTAGTCCTACGTCCGTGTTATTTGCAGTTAGTAAACACATAGGCAAGCTTAATTCTTTTCCCGCGTATAATGAAAATGCATATTATTAATCACGAGACATGTCGTTAGTAATTCGTTAGTAGTTAAATCGAGAGGATTGCTTCGGAGCAAGTCTCATGTCCGAGTCCTTGCTCCACCAATCCCCTCTCTGATGGCATATTAAGCCATCCCAAAATTCCCATCCATCCCAGATATCAACTTTAGCACTTCTCAGTTTTCTCTATTTGGCCTCCCAACCTTCCATCAACTGTCTCATTTCCTTCTAAATCTCGCATCTTCTTGTATAACCTGCCTTTCATTTCTTCCAAGCGTATTTCTTCATACTTTCTTTTACGTGTCTGTCCCTTTCCTTTTCTGTTCAAGTGTACTTTTCCTTTCATACCTTTTCTACAACATCTATATGTAATTATTATTAATATCACTATTGTTATTATCATCACTAATGGTATCATTATTTGACCTAGAAAACTTTTCCCAAACCCAACAAACCATTTCCCTATTGATGTTATACTTTTTGTTAGTCTTCCCCACACACTGTCAACCTCCAGTTGGGTCAAATCTTCATGCATTCTTGTAATATTTTCAATATATCCTTTAATTTCTCTGCTCTTGTCCGGAATATAAGTGCAGCAATGTTGAACTTTCAACATGCCACAAACTCCACCTTCTTTTGCTAACAATATGTCAAGAGCAAGACGGTTCTGTAAAACCATTGATCTAATTGCAACCATTTCTGTGTTAATCTTTAAAAATCCTCCTGCAGTATCTGTAGAAAGACAATCAACTATGGTTGATAACTTACAAATTTTCTGTGAATTTAAAATGACTTCAACTGAGGGTATCAGTGCACTAAAAATATCTCCTACAATTTCAGAAAAACTAGCCCTTCTTCTTCATGTTAGTCCATTAGAATTTCCATTGGTTCCACTGATTTTATCTACATGATAAATTTTTGGAAAAACTATTCCAAAATAACAGCTTCCGTACCATAATGCAGGTAACCTGTAGTAGGCATTACTTCCACAAACATAATACACTCCTGGAAACACAGGATCAGTTCCCCCTTTTAGTCCCCATCCTCCTAATATTAGGAAGTTATGTTCACATTCACTGGAACCAATGTAATTATTGTTATAATCTGTCTTTAATCTATGGAGGCAGAATTTTCCCCTTTTCACAAAGTCCAGGGACATCGCAGCATGAGCCTTGCCACTTGCATAGATTCCCTCCTTCCCAACCCATGGAGGTACATGGGTTTTCTGTGTAGTTGCCTTCTTCATTAAATCCTGTCTCCTTTCTTCTAGTAAATCTAAAAAATCTTTTTCTTCTTTTCTTAATGTACATGTTACATTATCTTCATGTGCCTGAACTAAATCTATTGAACTCATTGTTATGAAAAATTCACCCATAAATCGTGCATTTTTACTACTAACTACTGGATTCATATTCTTTCTAATAGGAAGTACAGGAAATATTACATCTAAGTTAGAATAAAAATACTGCAATCTTCCTGTAGTATAAAATAAACTTGACAAAATACTACATGACACACCATACGTTAAAGGTATATGGTGATACGTCATCCCTTCTGATACTGATGAGGGCAATTTCATGCATACATAACAGTTGTTAATTTGCATAGTGCTAACATACTGAAATAATAATTTAATAAACACATTAGAGGACGTATTATAGTCCGATTCATTATGATAGTTTGCCTCATCTTCCACTCCTATTTCTATTTTAGTTTCTCTTAATCTATCTATTTTAACATTAGTATCTGTATTATTCTTGTCACTTGTTTCCATTATTAAAGGTACCCCTACTGTTAGGAATAACCATCCTAATATTGCTAATAAAATACTAGAAAAACAAAATCTAAGACACTTTCTTTTAACTCCACAATTTGGTTTTCCGCTAACTTCATTGTCGGCCATTTTGTCTCTGAGAAAATTTATTTTCTCTTATCTTTTTCTCTTTTACAGTCCTTTGTCTTTTTATTCTTAAGGAGATTTCAATTGGCTTTCGTCAATTTGTGCAATATGGACTTCTTCTGTCTCATCAGACAGATCCAGGGACTCAAATTCTTCAAGAATGACGTACGTCCACTCTGGAGCCTTATATTTTCTGTTTAAGTTTCTCAATCTTGGACTTCTTCGAGTTATTTTTGCTATTGTTTGCTTAGGTCTTGTTTGACTTGTGATTTCATTAACTTGCTCTGGTTTCTTATCAGATTTTCTCAGGTGATATTTTAGTTTCTTTACTCCAGTTGGCCAATTGTCTCCTTTTCTGACTCTTTTAATTTGTACTGCTTTTTCACCTTCCTTATCTCTTTGTAAGGTTTGTTTTATTTCATTTATTCTGGGCACAATCTGTTCTATTTCTCTGTTTTCTGTGCTTGTACCTTCTTTTGCTTCTTCCTGCTCAGGATCAACTGTGTTTTGTTCTACTTCTTCCTGAGCTTGTTCTTCTAATTCTGTCTGATCCTGCTCAGGTCTTACTTCAAATCTTTCTTCTTCTGCCTGAGTTTGTTCTTCTAACTCTATCTGATCCTGTTCAGGTCTTAATTCAAACCTTTCTTCTTCTGCCTGAACGTGTTCTTCTCTTTTCCCCTCCTCAGGTTTGTTTATGTCTTTTTCTGTTTTTACCTGAGTGTGCTCTTCTTCCCCTATCTCTTCATGACTACTTTCTTGTCTTTTCAGTTCTGTTCTTCTTCTGGTTTCAATGGCATCATCAATTACTTCAATCACTGGGATCCATTCTTCCTGACTTAGCTCGGGCTGCTCATCATATGGTTGTCTTTCAGAATCTATCACTCTAGATCCTTCAATTTCACAGTTTACAACTCCTGATGCTTCAGCCTGCTCAGTCAGTGGTGGCTCTTGTTGATCTAATGGGCTCGGTACTCTTCTGGTATGACTAGCGTAAATCCAATTGGGCAAACCTGCACACTTCACTGCTGTGGTAGTGACTAGTATGACTTGCCTTGGTTTGTCCCATCTTGGTGCTAGACACGATTTTCTTGTGTGTTTTTTCACTAGCACCCAATCTCCAGGATTCAAATCATGCACTTGATCTGGCTGTCTTTCAACTGCGTCTTCTTCAACCTGATGAGAGATAGAATGCATCATTTCAGCCAATCCTTTGCAATAGTCCAATACCAGATCATCAGTTATACTCATTAGTTTATTTCCAGGAATGAACGCCTGTCTCATGGCTCTTCCCATGAGTACCTCATGTGGACTCATTCCTGTTTTTCTGTCTGGAATGCTTCTGAGACCCATTAGTACAAGAGGCAATGCATCTGGCCATTTCAGCTTTGTGGATGCACACACCTTTCCCAATATTGACTTGATTGTGCCATTCATTTGTTCAACAATTCCAGAAGCCTCTGGACGATAAGCACAGTGTAGTTTTTGTTCAATGTTAAATGCAGCACAGATTAATCGAATTATTAATCGAATTTAATTAATCGAATTCAAATGAGGGCCTCTATCTGATTCCAAAGTGACCGGAAAACCAAACTGTGGCACTAACTCCCTCAACAATAATTTTGCAACTGTAAGACTGTCATTTCTTCTAGTAGGGTAGGCTTCCACCCATCTTGAGAAAAGGCACACTATGACAAGTACATATTTCAATCCGTTGCAGGGGGTAACTCAATGAAATCTAACTGTAATCTGGTGAAGGGTCCTTCTGCCTTTCCGATTTTTCCCCAGCTTACCACTGTCTTTCTACCTGGGTTCTGCTGTTGACAGGTTATGCATCTTTGGCAAAGGCTCTCTGCGATTACCCTGAACTTCGGATTGTACCTACTCTGTCTGAATAGTCTGATCATTGAATCTCTCCCTATGTGTGTCGCTCCATGATATACCCTCGCCATTTTTGAAAGCAGACAATCTGGCATGACTGGTCTTCCATCTAGATACACCCATACTTCATCATGTGGTCTTTTGGTACAGGTTGCCTTTATCCAGATTTCTTTTTCCTTTTCTTCAACTTCTTCCTGCAATTGTCTAATCTCATCCCATGTCTCTGGCACTGAGAAGTACATAAGTTGGCATCTGGTTTCTCCTGTTTCAATTTTTCTGTGTATGGCTACTGCATTTTTAGCGCAGTATTTCGCCACTTGGTCAGCATAATTATTACCGGCAGTCACATAGTCATTTCCTGATTGATGTGCACCGCATTTTACAACTGCTATCTCTTTTGGCAATTGTAATGCTTCCAACAAATCCTTCACACTTTTGCTGTTTCTGATTGGAGACCCTGAAGAAGTCAGAAATCCCCTCTGCATCCAAAGCTGGCCGAAGTCATGCACAATCCCGAAACCATATTGACTATCCGTAAATATGGTTACTCTCCAATTTTTCCCCTTTTTACATGCCGTTGTCAAGGCAACTAATTCAGCTACTTGTGCAGACTTGACCCCAGGTAAACAGGATGCTTCAATTACCCCCAAAATTTTGCAAACAGCATATGCAGCACTTAGACCTCCCTCTTGTGTCCTAAGGCAGGAGCCGTCTACAAATAACTCATGATCTGCTTCTTTTAGTGGTGTCTCTCTTATATCCGGGCGGGGCTTTGTGCATATTTCAGTCACGTCTAAGCAATCGTGATCACTTTCATCTTTTACTTCTTCATCGCAGGGGTCAGGCAATAGGGTAGCTGGGTTCAAAATCGTACACCTTGTCACAGTCACATTCTCAGCTCCCAAAATTACTCTTTCACACTTTGTCAGACGACTAGGGGTGAGGTGCTGTGTTCTTGTTCTTGTTAAAAGAATCTCAACCGAGTGTGGAACAAATACCTTTACCGGATGTCCCATCACTATCGACTCACTTTGCTCCAGACTCATACAAGTAGCAGCTACTGCTTTTAAGTAGCCAGGCAATGCTGAAGCCACCGGGTCCAATGTGGCTGAAAAATATGCCACTGGTCGCCGACTCAATCCATGTCTCTGTGTTAAAACTGAAAGTGCACAATTTTCTCTTTCACAACAAAACAAAGCAAAATCTTTTGTATAGTCTGGCATGCCCAAGGCAGGAGCCTCACACAGACAATTTTGCAATCTCACAAATGCCTCTAGGCAGTCATCATTCCAATCAATTGGATCTTTTGCTCGCTTCCGAATCATCTGTATCAATGGTTTCGCTAACACAGAAAATCCATTTATCCATTGTCTGCAGTATCCAACCACTCCGAGAAACATTCTCATTTCTCTCTGAGTCTGTGGCAATTGCATTTCTTTAATTATTTTTATTCTTTCCGGTGTCACTTTTCTAACTCCTCTTTCTATTTTATGCCCTAGATATCTTACTTCTTGTCGACAGAACTGTAATTTTTCTGGAGACACCTTGTGTCCTCCTTCAGCCAAATGGTTCAGCAACGCAATTGTATCTGTGACACAATCTTCTCGCGTTTTTGATGCCACTAACAGGTCATCAATGTACTGAACCAGAATAGAATTTCTGGGCATAATCAATGATTCCAGCCACTTTTTCAAAATCTGATTAAAGATTGAAGGACTTTCTGTGTACCCTTGAGGAACATGACACCATGCGTAAATACGATCTTCAAATTTAAACGTAAACAGATACTGGCTGTCTGGGTGCAAAGGAATAGAAAAGAACGCTTGGCATAAATCAATTACTGTGAACCATCCTGCATTCCATGGTATCTGATAAAGGATCACTGCTGGATTTGGCACAATTGGACAACAGGGAATTACAATCTTATTTATTTTTTGCAGGTCTTGCACTATTCTGTACTTTCCGCTAGGCTTTTTCAGTCATTATTGGTGAATTACAGGGACTAACCATCACTTCTTTCAGAATGCCCTGTTTAACCATCCATTCAATTTCTGGGATAATTCCTGCTTTTACTTCTGAACTCATTTTGTACTGTCGGGTATTTGGATACACTGCACCTTCCTTCACTGTCACTTTAACTGGGTCTATATTCTTCATTAGCCCAATATCTCTTTCTGTAAAATCCCACACTTCTGGATTAACTGTGATTCTCAACTCTTCTGGTAATTCATTTTCAGTTATTAGTGAAAACATTTCATCTACTTCTGTTCCCTGCTTGGCCAGCATCATCTTGTATGCCACATCTTCATCAGGGGTTTGGAAAGCGACACCATCCGGTGTACAATAGATCGTGCAATTCATCTTGCACAAAAGATCTCTTCCCAATAGATTTACAGGACTGGAATCGCAAACTACAAACCGATGCATTTCCTTAAAGTTTCCAATGTGCACCTCCATTGGCTTTGAGATTGGTGTTCTAATCTGTTGGTTAGATACGCCTACAACTTGGATTGTCTCTCCCGAGAGGGGCAGGTTTGGGATGTCTGCTGTTCTCACAGTAGACCTGGTAGCACCAGTATCCGATAGGATAGTAATGTCTTTACCTTCTACTCTCCCATCAACAAATGGACCTGTCTGATCTACCGGCACGGATGCGCCAAGCACGCACTCCTCTTCCTCCCCTCTCAGGCACCGTCATTGTGCAGTATCTGAACGTTCTTCATCATTCTGCAAAAAATATTGTGCAATTGTTCTATTATTCTTACCACTTTCTCCTTGAAATCCGGTGTTCGTAATGAAACTTTAATGGTTCACAAAATATGGCATAGGAGCTGGTGGTACCTTATATTGTGGAGTGACTACCTGTTGCTGTTGATTCATAAGTACTTCATTCTGCATCTGTGGGATTAAATTTTGATTTGGCCCATTATTATTCTTATTATTCTGAGTACTCTTACACTTGTTCTTCCAATGTCCAAGCTTTCCGCACGCATGACAAGGGAACTTCTTTTTCGCTTCTTCTCTGTCCATTCGCCCTTTATATCTATTACCATTCGTTCCTTGATTATTCTGACTCTGTTCCTTTACTGGATTATTATTTTGCTCATTTGTCTTCTCTTCCTGCTACTTGAGCCCACATCATTTTCTCCTTCAGCTTCCTTCTCCTGGCCTCTATGTCATACCCGCAATATGTCACGTACTTTAAAATTTCATCCACTGTCTTACTTTGCCAACACAACATGTGTTGTTGTATCATCTGACTAATCTCCGGTTTCAAGCCATATACAAACCGATACACAAAATGTCCCATATCTTTGTCACCAATGTTCTCAAAACCACTATACTGCTTGAACACCTGCAACAATTGCTCATAATACGCATGTACAGATTCATTCGGTTCTTGTGTTGTTCTATCTATTTTTACCCAATCTGTTTCTTTAGGAGGGATTTTCCCTTTCAAATATGTAATCACTTGGTGATACTTTTTCATCACTTCTTCTGACGGTGCTCCTGTTTTTGCATCTCTAGGATACTCCTCATTAGGCCAATCAATTGTGATTTTACATTCTAACCATAAATCAGCAGGTACCACTATGTCAAATAGACCATCCAGATCTTTCAATAATACCTTTGAAACTTTCACAAACCTCTCTACCTGTTTGTACCAATAAACTGCCTTTTCTTTCAGTTTTGGAAAATCATTTGTAAACGATAAAATATCTTGTATACTCCAAGGGGCATGAACATATCCTCCTCCAGGAACCTCTCTCATTGGACACAACCTCTCCATTTTTCCTGTTTCTCTTACTGGAAATGCCGCTGCTGCCTCTCTTGCCTGTACTTCTTCTTTCTTCCTTATCCACCTAATCCTCCATTTATCAATGTCTCCCCATTTCCGCAAAATGTTCATTAATTCTTTTATCTGTAACCTTTTTCCTGAAGCATTCAAACTTTCCAAATCTTTATCAGTAAAATCCACTCGATAAGGCTTCTGTAACAATTTTGATTTCCCTATATCTATTCCAATCTCTGAAGCAACTTCAGTTAATCTTTCATGAAATAATCTTGCTCTCCTGGTTATACTCTTACATAGAAACAACAATTCTTCATCATTATAAACATTTAATCTTTCTGTGCCCACACATCCTGTCATCATCTCTTCCAATTCCACTTTCAATCTGCTAATATCTCAAATCTTTGGTTTTGTGATCTGATTTTCCCTTTCCTGAGCCCACCTTTCTATATCTTCAGAGGTGACTACTGTTGTACCTGAAGTTCCATCCGGAACCAAAGGTCTTCTCTCTCTCAAATTCATAGGCGTAACTCTCTTTTGAGTTTCCGCATTGGGTTCCACAATAGGGAGGTCCATTAGTGACATAACTGACTCACTTTCACTAACCTGATCATCTGTGATTACTATCTCTTTTCTAGGACTATGCAATGGAACTGTCACAAGTTGTGATTTCTGGGTATCCTTATTATCCCCATATAATGGGATTACTGGACCAATGGTTACAGGTACTGTCAAAGCTTCAGTATTTAAATTCAATTGACTTATCCTTTGAACTAGTTCCTCCCTAGTTTTGTTCAAAGCTTCTCTTTCATTATCTTGCAACACTCTGTTGTATGATGTTTCATGTAAAATGTGTGGAGTTAATGGTATTCCCATTACTGGCGCACTTGGGACAACCTTACTAGCTGCTTCTTGATACGGTGGTGGATTCTTAATTAAAATATCCTCTAACAATTCGTCATCTGACTCTCCGTATCCTGTCGAATTCATATGTTTTGTTTTCTCGTTACATTTTCCTCCAGAATGTTCCTCAGCCATCAACACTGGATATAACCCTTCCGATACCATCGCTCTCCTCCACTGTTTCATCTGCCCTTCTCTTGACTCATGCAAGTGTCTCGGAAAGAATCCTCTATATCTTCCAACTCTACATTTCTCTCTTTCATATGACTCAGTCTCCCATTCTTCCAAAGCCTCATATTGAGTTAACCTGGGTCTCGGTTCTAAATCATTCATCTTCAATCTCAAATTCTGAAGAATCCTCCCATTAAACGTACCATCCTTAGGAAACGCTAACACACCATCATCCCTCGTGTACTCTACCCAATTTTCTAACCACACGCAAGTATGCTATCCTCTCTCCATCATCATAAAAGATGCTGGTGTCTTCGGTGGCGGAATAGGATTACCCTCTCTAGTCAACACAGGCTTATCCTTAACAAAGAAATTCTTTATTCTCTTAAAAATTGACATCTTTCTTTTCTCTCCATACATTCTTGAAGAACGGTGCAGGAAGTTGTATTCCGCAAACCCTTGAAATCTTCTACCTGTACGTCTTGCACTGACAGTCAAATCAAAATCCCACATACAATCCTTCTCTTCTCCAATCCTAGCGTGGCTTCTAACTAAGTGTCCAATCAAATCAGGCTCACACTCGTACTCTGACCAATGTCAACGCGGCCTATTCCTGACATCAGTTTTGCTCCTCACTACTGAACCCTCCTTTACAATGCTGTTCCTGTCACACGCCCGCTGCTTCTACCAATCCCAGCGCAGCTCTTCTGTGACGTCGATCCTACTCCGGTGATTTCTCACCCCTCCTTTACCAAGCTCCTCCTGTCACGCACCCGCTGCTTCTACCAATCCCAGTGCGGCTCTCTGTGACATCAGTACCACTCCGGCAACTGACCCTCCCTTTGCAAGGTAATACGACATTTTTATTTCTTTAAAAATTCTTTGAACTTCTTTGTTATTAACAACATAAAAACATTTGCTCCTCTGTCTGTTCCACTAAACCAAAAGGATAGTTTATTTTCTTCCACTGCGAGTAAAATCTTCCCCTTACTCTTCACCTAAGCTCCAGAGAACCTGCTACTCTTCTGGTATCTCCCGTTAAGGAATTTTGAGACCGGTATTTCACCAGCGAACTCCTTTTGCTGTCAATCTAGCTTAGAACAACCTGCTACTCCTTCAGGGTTACCCTTACTAGGTGATATAACGCCTAAAGTTTCACCAGCGAACTCTTTGCTTTCAACCACTCTTACTTTTGTACAGAAAATAGTCCCTAGTTTAACACTGCCAGCCCTACTTAGCTTCTCAGTGTTATTACAACAGACGAGTAACCTCACTGCAGTGTGGTTTCTATCGCCACCTGCTATTCATTCTCCGGGAATTTTCCAGACAACATAAAACAGGACACTAACTCTTTTGTTAAAACATTAACCAAAAATCAATAATCTATACTTATCACCAAACTAGTCACTAACAACCATAGCTCTGCTAACAGAAAACTGATCCAGCGGTCTACTAACAACAGATACTCTACTAACCCTGGGCAAAGCACTACGCTACGCTGGCGTAGTTTGCGAAGTTTGCGCTACTTCGCACAACGCGAATTGCACGTAGCACAGTGCAAACACGCGTAGCGTAGCGTAGTGCAGCGGTCATTTTTTGCTTGCTCGCGGTCCTCAACGTCAAGTTGGCAACCGCGAGCAAGCAAAATGACATCCCGGCGAGACTTTTTCCTCGTTCGCGATCAGCAACATCAAGTTGCCGATCGCGAGCGTGGAAAATAAACCTCCCGGTGAGATTCTCAACGCAGGGAGGTCAGGTTTCTCATTGCGAGTGGTCGCGTATGCTCGCGACCGCTCGCGATGAGAAACTACCAGTCCGCGTTGAGAAAGCTGCCGCTCGAGTAAAAATCTACTCGAGCGGCAGTAAAAGACAGCTCGCACTGTGCATGATGCCGTTTTCAATGATTGCACAGTGCGGACAAGCATCCGGCACTGTGCAATCATTGCGAACAGTGCACTACGCAGTTCGCGTAGTGCTACGTGTAGCTCGCGTAGTGCGAACTGCACTTTGCGTAGCTTCGCGTAGCGCTACTTCGCGAACTACGCCCAGGCTTATACTCTACTGCCATATACTCACTTGGGCCCATACAACTTGCTTCCGCTGCGCTCTAAGTAAACCACTGGAGTCTATTAGTTTTATATGTTACTCATACCTCAAGATCTAGTTATTACTTCTTTAACTAAACCTTTTGCTGATCAAACAATTCTTTCCTTTGGTCAATGGACCAGTTAGGTGGAACTAGTTGATGGCGATAATTGACATTACTTATTATGCATTTCTTAATAAGTATAAAATAATGACAGACTCAATAAGTTTTTAAATCTTTATCTAAATGGACAAATATCTCAAATAACACGTATCAATTCAAATCCACACAATAACCATGCTCAGAAAGAAGAGGCTAGAGACAGAAGAGCATTTATCAAACGATGAATTTCATAGTTACCAAAGTATGGTGTGAAGACCAACCCCCTGGCCAAAGGGCTGGTAAGGGCCTCCGAGGACAGATCAGGAGACAAAGGCTTCAGGACAAGAATCAGGACAGGATACTTCACCTCTCTAGTTACTGACGACTACGTCGCACCCCTCTCTGACACTCTCTTCCTCCTTGTGGTTCTTCCACGATCTTCTTTCTAAACCGACCCAAATTAAGTAGATGATTCTGCATTCGGTTTCTTCATCAGCATTTCAGAGCACCATCCCTGCACACCCCGTTGTCAAGCTTCTTCAACGCGCATCAAAGCTTCTTCGTAACTTCCCCAAAAACCTCGCTCTCTCTTCTAACTAAACTACCTCAATTATACCTTTTCATAGACATGTACCACCCATTAATGTTTCATTTGCACAGAATACTAACTTCTGATTGGACAGGCGAGGGGGATGATCATCACACCACACTTATACTTCATTTATTCTCTTTTAACCATTGTTTTCAAACTCCTCCCCTCAAACTTTTATTCCGCCCTTCCTTTCCCATACATCTTTAAACTTTATTAATACATTTGTAACTGATTTCTTGAATAAGTTCCTTCGTATGAACTCTTCACCCTGATGTTCCCAGGGCACATCTCCGCTGACCTTGGGCTCGTGAGAAATCCTTAGTCATCTTCCAACCTTCTGTATCAGGGCGCATGCGCCGCGCCATATTGGTCTGCTCGACTCGGACAACTTTAACAGGCCCAAATACGCCCTAATAATAAAGTCGAAAAAGAAAAGTATTATTCTAAAAAAAAAAGGATTTCACTGTATACCACCAACCTCTACTCTAACCCATACCATTTGTTATTTCTCTCTCTGCTTTTGCGTTAGATATAAACCCATTTCTAATTTCAGCAAAGCAGGTGTCATGCATGTGAGCTTTCAAGCGGCCATTTTATAGCTCTTTGCTGAAGCACCAGAATTTCCCTCCAAGCGAAAGCACGTCATACTACGTAGATGCAGTAGACGCATGCGCTGTAAAGATCCCATGTTAAATGCGTTCTAGTCCTACGTCCGTGTTATTTGCAGTTAGTAAACACATAGGCAAGCTTCATTCTTTTCCCGCGTATAATGAAAATGCATATTATTAATCACGAGACATGTCGTTAGTAATTCGTTAGTAAGTTAAATCGAGAGGATTGCTTCCGAGCAAGCCTCGTGTCGCCCTGCCATAGCAAACTGCAATGTCCCGGGGGTGGGCACCCCAGAACATTGCTTACGCCGGCCCTGGAGGGTGGCGGTCCCGAGGGCCAATCAGAGCTCTTGGAGGGCGGCCGTGTGGCCCTCCCTCCCTACATTTGCAGGGAGGTTGTGGTCCCTGGGGCCGGGGAGCCGCAACGGACCCCCGTATTTGCATAATTTATGCCCCGGCGAGCAGTGCTTAATTTGCAAAATATTAAGTGCAGGTGCTCAAATTGTTTTAGGGAGGCCACACTCACCTACTCCGGCTCCACCCACTTCCTCCACTGGCTCCTCCCACTTACTCTATCGGCTCCACCCACATACTCAACTGGCACTGCTGAAAGCCAGATGCAATGGTGCAAAATAATCTACCCTCCAACCCTAGGTAGTGTACGGTGGAAGGTGTTGTTCTCCAAAGAGCTGAAGGTGTGATAGTGGTGCATGTGTGCCACTGCTTCAATAATAGGGTTCCTTTTAAGTGGGTGTGATGGGCAGTATGATGCCCTTTTAAACTCAGTGAGGACTAATGGTAACAGCTCAAATACATTATTGATAGCTTTCTTTTTATATCGTTATATGTCTTTGTTTTTGATGTCTATGTGTCAAAGGTCAGTTTTGTATTTGTTATTTAAGTTTTCATTAAGGCTTCACATGTTGATTATTTTACTGTACTTTAGTGTCACTTTACTGTTTATTTTAATGCAGGTCTAAATGTAACCCCCAACAATACAGATTTTGTTACATCTCAAGGTACCTAATCTCTAACCCGGTCCCAACCTGCTTGGATTCCACAGTTATCTTAGAATGAACACGGACCACCACTGGTTGCTCTAAGTCTCTCAATTTGCTTATAGATAGGCACCTCACCCTCCGCAAACACATTAACCTTACGGCCAAAAATCATCAACTGTACGCTGATATTCATCCATGGGATAAAACACTTTATTTAGGAACAAGATCTCACAGACGTTGCTAAATCTCTAGTCATCTCCAGTATTGAGTATAGTAATTGCATTCTAACAAATATTCCTAAAATGTATCCTCCCCTCTCACTTAAAGTCATTCTTCGTGCTGTTGCCTGACTGACATCTGGGAATGGCGGCTCTATTAGTGAATTACTTAGATCTTTTGTATAGGGTCTAGCTTGTTATGGAAGAAATAATGTTCCCTATTTGTGTTGCATTTATTAACTTATTATTTTGTCTTGATAGTATTTGTAGTGCTTATGCACTATGTAAAGCGCTCTGATGCTCTTGGGACTTGTATGAAGCATCAACTGGTAAAATAATTTATAAGTACATTAAATATATCGAATCCATGGATGGGCTGATGCATTGTTTTAAAAGCTATGGATGAACTAACAAAAAGGTCAGACCCCAGGATACTGAAATAATTCTTGAATTAGACATGAACAGAACACCACTTAGGAATCCTCCCATTTACAGAACCAGTCATTAACTGACTCTCCAGCCCCCACACAGAACATGAAGCCTCATCCAAACTTCTTTTCCTGACTACAGATAATCTACATTTCTGTTTACACAATTACAGCACATCTTCCTCCTCAAAACAAGAGAAAAATGCAGTTAGGAAAGCTGGAGTGCATGCTTGCTGACCTACCAGTAAATATTATTTTGAGTCCTTCTGGTTGTCTGTGAGTTCTGTTTGTGGGGACATTCTTGGACCATTCAGTTGCACTTCTAGGTAGTGTGAGTGGTACTTGCCTTCCCATGCTATTGATTCTAGTCAACCGAGTTCCACCCCAGACCCCGATGTCCTCCAACACATACACGTTCCATACTAACTCCATGATTATCCAAGTGCTAGAGATTTACCCAACTATAAATCCCCCCACATTACAGAGTGTAAGCCTGACTTTCTGCCTGCTATTGTAATGGTGTCATACACCTCCTGTTGTTTAACTGCTTCCATGAGCTTCATGACACTGCCCAAGATGTGCAGTGTGGGAAGTTGGCCTGGTATATGCTGTCCACTAATTATAGTGGGCACCTTGCACCAGTCCAAACAACCCCTTATTGGAGATAGGTTAAAGACAACCTTATTGAAAGCTATCCTAGTGGTAGCTATGGAGAGCAGCCTTCAGGCTAAGTCTTGAAGGAATGTAAAGCAGCTTGTTTTACCAGTCTATAATCTCTTGAGTGATCAAATGAAAGAGCACCACACCAGGTATATATTCAAAATATATGTATTTATTGCTAAACACACCCCTCTAGTCTCTTTGTGAGGCTAGAGATCGAAGTACATAAGTTAGAAGTTATTAAATCACAGTAATAGCACAAATACACGTTTGGGCCCTAGGGGCGTACCAAACCATATACCAATAAAGTGGTATGCGAACCACGACTGAACTAGACACTAGGCCTAGAGCCTCTAGAAGTGCTTGGACCCCAAGGAACCACCCAAGGTAGTGACACAGGGGACCTACGGGAGACGCGATACGCCGTTGACTTCTATGGAGAAAGTCGGGATCGGGAAAATAGAGAAAAGGGACACTTAAAAGAGGACTAGGACAAAACCCTTTGAGATCTAGGACTTTGAAGAGTCTCTACCCACGGGAGCACCGGAGTTCTCGTGTTACCTCACCCAGGGAAGCCGGGTGCATAGGTGCCTTTCGGGGTCGGGTTTCGTCGTCGATTCGAATGGCGATCTGCTGCAAAGTGCTGCTGGCGGCCAAGAGAAAAGTGTCCGGGTGGATCCAAGAGTGGATCGGAGTTCTGAAGAACCTGAAAGCAGAGGGGACAGAGTCTGGGTCACTAGCCAGTGACCAGGAAGGCGATGGGCAGATGCCCACCGATGTCGAGTGCTTCAGGTGCATTGATGGTCGTCTTGACTCTTCAGCCACGAGGTCCAGGAAGCGTTGTCGGCGACCAGGAGCAGGATTCGGGCTGGTACACGATGTCTGTCGAGTGTTGAGGTGTCGGCGACCGGATTGGACCCAACAAGCCTTGGCAACAGCAAGTCTTGGTGAAGATGTAGATCGTCGATCGTGCAGACCAGCAAGGTCTGTGGAACTCACCCAGCAAGGGTAAGTGAAGGAAGGCCTGGAGCAACCAGGATGCCAAGTAAGAAAAGGATTGGCCTTCGTTAAGGTCTACTAGCCAACGGGCTAGCGACCGCGAAGGAGCCTCGTGACGCCGCAAGTGGATCTGGCTTACAGGACACTCGTGGAGTGGGGGCCAGTGATCTTCGGTGCAGGTGGTACTGGAGGCTAGAGCTACTCGGAGCCCAAAGCACGACTTCTTGGGAGACCCAGAAGAGGATGCACTTGCAAATGTGCTTGGTGTCCAGGGGTCACGGTCTCAAGTCACCCACGATAGCCACGGGCCTCAGCTTTGCTGGGAACTCAGGGTAGCCTCGGGGAAGTCTGAGAATCCACCTCTGGTGATGCGATGACTTCGGCGTCCGACGGGAGCTTCAGAAATGCAAACAGGACAGATGCTTCTTTGGTGCCTGCCAAGCAGGGGAGTCACTCCTTGACCCCAAGGGAGATTCTTCTGTCCTCTAATCGTGAGTAGAGCGTCGAAGGTCCAGGATTCTGTTTCAGAGTTTCGTCCAGGGATAATCTAAAGTCCTAAGGACTGGGTTCCTATACTTATACCAAGTTTAGGGGTTGGACTACTCTGTGGCTACACCCCTTTCCCTTTGTCCAGTTCGCGCCAAAGCAGGGGCTGCAAGCCCCTGATCCGGTTTGAACTGGGGTATGCACAGGGACACCAAATGTGCCCCCAGTGCAGGACTTCAAAGCACCAGAAAGTGCTCCCGCCCAGCCCCAATACACATTATCCTGTCTGGGGAGGTGGTCACACCTCCCTGGGACAGGAAACCTATTGTCCAGGCCTCCCCTGCCGGAGTTTCGTCCAGCAGCAGGAGGCCAGACTTGTGTCTGTGGCAGTAGCATCCATTTTGTGATGCCAGGCTTTAGAAAGAAGTTACCGGCCAGGCCAGGGTTAACATGTCTCTCCCTCTAGAAGGGTGGAATGCTACCCCCGCCACCAGAATTGGCGGGGGTAGTATTCCAAGATGTTTGACACCAAACACGACATGTTTAGGTGCAGCCATTCCAAAGTTAGCATTTAACGCGAGGTTATAATGCGCTTAAGAGTATATGGTCAGGCTGCACTACAAACAGCATCAGAGAAGGGTCTCCGAATGCTGCAGAGGGGCCCTGCTCATGCAGGGGCACCCTCTCACATAGGAACCATGCACTCTGCCTTTAGGATTGATAAGGCCTGCTTTAGGAGTGACTTATAGGTTTATATGTGTGTATGTATTTAGTGATATAGGTAACCTATATCACAGTAAGGGGTGCATGCACCACCTTACCCAGGCTGCAGTAGCAGACCTGTGGTGTCAGTTTGGATGGCCTTCCAGGGGTGGCATAATACATGCTGCAGCCCCTGGTAGGCCTCTGAGGTACCTATGCCCTTGGTACATAGTATACCATATACTAGGGACTTATAAGGGCACTCCAGATTCCAATCAGAGATGTGCCTAAGGCACATGGAAACCTTTTACAGAGAAAGCAGATAGACTGGGGCCCTGAATAGCAGGATCCCAGTCCAACTAAGTCATAAACCAGCAAAACACCATAAAAAAAGTGGGGGCAACCATATAGTCAGATTACACCTTCCTACATAACCCCCCCCCCCAAACGAAAGGAGATAAGGCTAACCTTGGCCAGTTGAGCCTTCATTGACTAAGTGGTCATATAAGGAAGCACCTGCACTAGCATGGTTGCCCCCTGTCTTATGGTCAACTAAGCAATCCCTCACCCTAAGGGTATGAGAGGGTCTCCACCATGGGGAATCACTACCTGTGGTGTACTTAGGTAAAGTACAAGGCTGGTGAGGTGTCTGAGTAGGGAAGTGAGGCCCTAGGAAGGTTGGTCTCAGCTTCCTCAGATCACTGGTCACCATGTATGCCTGTCTTTCCATGACTGAGTTGCACTTTGCTCTAAGGGTCAACCTTTGGCTGCCTACAGCTGGGGGTTGGGTCCCTTTGGATGGACTATTGGAGGGACAGGGCAGGTTTGGAACCTTCAGGTCCCAGGTTTGCCCTTGCCTACCAGAGTCCTTCTGGGGAGGTCCCTACATAAAGGCATGGGGGATCCCTCAGTGTGTAGAGGAGTTTTCACCTGGCTAGGGCTACTAGACTGGGTGCCCCTAATCTGCTGATGGGGGGTTCCTCTGGACAGGGGGCCCTGGGGGTCCACTGACCTCCCTGACCTCTGCAGCCCTGGGCTGGCTGAGGCAGGGTAGAGAGGGGCAGGTTACCTTCTCCAGACTGGGTACCACCTTGGAAGGGTCCTCTGCCATCAGGGGTGTGGCCAGGCCAGGCCTGACTACCTCTGGGGCAGTTCCTTCACTAGGGGTAGGGTCAGTTCCCTGAGGAGGCTGACCCTTACCTACTGTCTGGAGGGAAGAAGACTTTTCTTCAACCCTTGTGCTCTCTTTTGGGGGACGTGGGCCATTCTTTCAGGCTCCATCTCTCCAAATTCTTGGGCTGGGGCTGTGGCCATTACAGCCCCACTAACCTTTACAGGGACGCCCAACATCCTAAGGTGGGTTTGGTGTTCAACTTCAGCCCAGGCTGAAATCTCCAGATCATTGCCCATCAGGCAATCTACAGGTAAGGTGGGGGACACTGCCACTCTCTTTGGGCCTGTGACCCCCTCCCAGTTGAGATTGACTATGGCCATTGGGTGATCTGTTCTGACACCATCAATGTTGGTCACCTTGTATTTAAACTCAGGTAAAAGCTGGTGAGGGGGGACTAGTTTCCCTGCCACCATGGTGACACTAGCCCCTGTGTCCCTAAATGCCACAGCTTTCTGACCATTAATCATTGGCTCCAGTCTGTACCTGCCCATTGCTGTGGGACCCATGGTAAAGGTGGCAAATCCTACACCACCATCAGAGTCAGAGGAGTCTGTTGAGGGGTCCCTGTCTGAACCAGGGCCCACCTCTGTTCCTGTTGCAAAAGCACCTAACTTTTTGGGTGCACTACTCCCAACTGGAGGATTACTACTGGTAGTACCAGGAGGGGGTAGTAGTTGCTGGGGGAACATTTTCTTTATTGCCAATCCTGGGGCAACTGGGATCAGATTTCCAGTGCCCAGGCTTTTACAGACATAGCAATATGGTTTCTTTTCAGGAGAGGAAGGAGTTTGGGACCCACCCCCAGAAGAGGAATTTTGGGGCCCTGTAGTGGACTTATCCTTAGATTTATCCCCACCTTTCTCTTGGGACTTAGTAGAATCTTTCTTCTGGTCACCACCCTGATTTCTAGTTTTTACTCTGGTTCTGACCCATTTGTCTGCCTTCTTTCCCAATTCTTGGGGAGAGGTCAGATCAGAGTCCACCAGATACTGGTGCAAAAGCTGGTTTTGACAATTATTAAGGATCTGTTCCCTCATAATCAAATTGTACAATCCTAAAAAGTCATGCACTTTGTTGCCATGTATCCAACCTTCCAGAGCCTTTGTAGCACAATCTACAAAATCAACCCAGTCTTGAGTCTGAGCTTTTGGGTGTCTCTGAACTTCAACCTATACTGATCAGTGGTTAGGCCAAACCCATCTATCAGAGCACTCTTCAAGACTGTGTAATTGTCAGCATCCTCTTCTCTTACAGTGAGGAGCTTGTCTCTACCTTTGTCTGCAAAGGAGAGCCACAAGATTGCTGCCCACTGCCTCTGGGGGACCTTTTGAACTTTACAGGCCCTCTCCAGTGCAGTTATCCATTTGTGGATGTCATCCCCACTCTGGTAGGGAGTGACAATCTTGTTTAGGTTTCTATGGTCATAAGACCTTTCCCTATCTCTAGGGATATTGCTGCCACCATGGGACTCTAGTCCCAACTTTTTTTTCTCTCTAAAGAGATCTAGGGACTCCCTGTCTAAGGCTACTTGCTTCCTTCTGAGTTCAAGCTGAGCTTCCTCATATTGAATCAGCCTCTTTCTTCTCTCATGAGAGGATTCCCACCTATGAGATGAGACAGAGCTCCCTATTGAGGTGCCAGAGTGGTTAGACTCCTGAGAAGGAGATCTAGACTTCCTGGGCAAACTCATAATCCTTCCTGGGGGACAAAGAGGGCATCATCCTGATCATCCTCTTCATCTTCCTCAGGAGGGATTGGGTTATCCAGGTCAGGGCCATTGTCACCCTCCTGGCCAGTTTCAGAGGGGGGCTGGGGTATTTCTACCCCTGGTCCCATCCTCATCTTCTGCCCCACCCTCAGCTCCTACCCCTTCAGTCCCCAAGGGCTTACTAAGGTCATAAGCCACCAACAACTCTTTAAGGTGTTGGGTGGTGGGACTTTGGCCTGTCCTTATTTTTCTCAAGTTGCATAAAGCTCTCAATTCCAAGAATGGGAGTGTATCATACTTGGAGGGTGGAAGCTCAGTGGCTTCCTGCAAGGATTCTTTAGATCCTACCCTTAAAGACATTACTAGTGTGGTGTGGTGTATGCACTACCTACTCTAGTGTGGCCTACTAAACTCTCTTGAGTTGTAGAAAGGGTGTGCTATCCCTTAACACACAACTCTAAGTTCAGTAGAACTTACTGTATTCTAAGCTTAAATTATATGTACCTTAGGTACCTTTAGTGGTTTTCAGTTGATCAATTCAATTGAGATTATCTGGTAAAACAATAGCAAGCTGGAATCCCACACGCTGCACACCAATGTGAGAAGTTGGCCTGGTATATGCTGTCCACTAATTATAGTGGGCACCTTGCACCAGTCCAAACAACCCCTTATTGGAGATAGGTTAAAGACAACCTTATTGAAAGCTATCCTAGTGGTAGCTATGGAGAGCAGCCTTCAGGCTAAGTCTTGAAGGAATGTAAAGCAGCTTGTTTTACCAGTCTATAATCTCTTGAGTGATCAAATGAAAGAGCACCACACCAGGTATATATTCAAAATATATGTATTTATTGATAAACACACCCCTCTAGTCTCTTTATGAGGCTAGAGTTCGAAGTACATAAGTTAGAAGTTATTAAATCACAGTAATAGCACAAATACACGTTTGGGCCCTAGGGGCGTACCAAACCATATACCAATAAAGTGGTATGCGAACCACGACTGAACTAGACACTAGGCCTAGAGCCTCTAGAAGTGCTTGGACCACAAGGAACCACCCAAGGTAGTGACACAGGGGACCTACGGGAGACGCGTGCAGTGTAAATACACAACCGCGATACGCCGTTGACTTCTATGGAGAAAGTCGGGATCGGGAAAATAGAGAAAAGGGACACTTAAAAGAGGACTAGGACAAAACCCTTTGAGATCTAGGACTTTGAAGAGTCTCTACCCACGGGAGCACCGGAGTACTTGTGTTACCTCACCCAGGGAAGCCGGGTGCATAGGTGCCTTTCGGGGTCGGGTTTCGTCGTCGATTCGAATGGCGATCTGCTGCAAAGTGCTGCTGGCGGCCAAGAGAAAAGTGTCCGGGTGGATCCAAGAGTGGATTGGAGTTCTGAAGAACCTGGAAGCAGAGGGGACAGAGTCTGGGTCACTAGCCAGTGACCAGGAAGGCGATGGACAGATGCCCACCGATGTCGAGTGCTTCAGGTGCGTTGACAGTCGTCTTGACTCTTCAGCCACGAGGTCCAGGAGGAGTTGTCGGCGACCAGGAGCAGGATTCGGGCTGGTACACGATGTCTGTCGAGTGCTGAGGTGTCGGCGACCGGACTGGACCCAACAAGCCTTGGCAACGGCAAGTCTCGCTGAAGATGTAGATTGTCGATGGTGCAGACCAGCAAGGTCTGTGGAACTCACCCAGCGAAGGTAAGTGAGGGCAGGCCTGGTGCAACCAGGATGCCAAGTAAGAAAAGGATTGGCCTTCGTTAAGGGCTACTAGCCAATGGGCTAGCGACCGCGAAGGAGCCTCATGACGCCGCACGTGGATCTGGCTTACAGGACACTCGTGGAGTGGGGGCCAGTGATCTTTGGTGCAGGTGGTGCTGGAGGCTAGGGCTACTCGGAGCCCAAAGCACGACTTCTTGGGAGATCCAGAAGAGGATGCACTTGCAAATGTGCTCGGTATCCAGGGGTCACGGTCTCAAGTCACCCACGATAGCCACGGACTCTAGCTTTGCTGGGAACTCAGGGTAGCCTCGGGGAAATCTGAGAATCTACCTCTGGTGATGCGATGACTTCGGCATCCGACGGGAGCTTCAGAAATGCGAACCGGACAGATGCTTCTTTGGTGCCTGCCAAGCAGGGGAGTCACTCCTTGACCCCAAGGGAGATTCTTCTGTCCTCTAATCGTGAGTAGAGCATCGAAGGTCCAGGATTCTGTTTCAGAGTTTCATCCAGGGAGAATCTAAAGTCCTAAGGACTGGGTTCCTATACTTATACCAAGTTTAGGGGTTGGACTACTCTGTGGCCCCACCTATGGGTGGGTCAGGGCAGAGGGGTGGCTACACCCCTTTCCCTTTGTCCAGTTCGTGCCAAAGCAGGGGCTGCAAGCCCCTGATATGGTTTGAACTGGGGTATGCACAGGGACACCAAGTGTGCCCCCAGTGCAGGACTTCAAAGCACCAGAAAGTGCTCCCGCCCAGCCCCAATACACATTATCCTCCCTGGGACAGGAAACCTATTGTCCAGGCCTCCCCTGCCGGAGTTTCGTCCAGCAGCAGGAGGCCAGACTTGTGTCTGTGGCAGTAGCATCCATTTTGTGATGCCAGGCTTTAGAAAGAAGTTACCGGCCAGGCCAGGGTTAACATGTCTCTCCCTCTAGAAGGGTGGAATGCTACCCCCGCCGCCAGAATTGGCGGGGGGTAGTATTCCAAGATGTTTGACACCAAACACGACATGTTTAGGTGCAGCCATTCCAAAGTTAGCATTTAACGCGAGGTTATAATGCGCTTAAGAGTATATGGTCAGGCTGCACTACAAACAGCATCAGAGAAGGGTCTCCGAATGCTGCAGAGGGGCCCTGCTCATGCAGGGGCACCCTCTCACATAGGAACCATGCACTCTGCCTTTAGGATTGATAAGGCCTTCTTTAGGAGTGACTTATAGGTTTATATGTGTGTATGTATTTAGTGATATAGGTAACCTATATCACAGTAAGGGGTGCATGCACCACCTTACCCAGGCTGCAGTAGCAGACCTGTGGTGTCAGTTTGGATGGCCTTCCAGGGGTGGCATAATACATGCTGCAGCCCCTGGTAGGCCTCTGAGGTACCTATGCCCTTGGTACATAGTATACAATATACTAGGGACTTATAAGGGCACTCCAGATTCCAATCAGAGATGTGCCTAAGGCACATGGAAACCTTTTTACAGAGAAAGCAGATAGACTGGGGCCCTGAATAGCAGGATCCCAGTCCAACTAAGTCATAAACCAGCAAAACACCATAAAAAAAAGTGGGGGCAACCATATAGTCAGATTACACCTTCCTACATGCAGTGACAGTTTGTTTCTTGGCTTGGTACCCTTAAATGACATAAAAATTAATTAGTTTGGAACCCCATTGGTAGTGGTTAATATTCCCCACTATGTTTTGCAAGTTTCATGACAAGATGCTGCATTCACCACTGCTCAGTGCAACCATTCCTTAACTATACAAATCAGTCTTGACAAGCCAACTGCTTGCAGGCACTTAAAAGGGGTGTTTCTGTGCCCCACAGCCATGATATAATGGAGCTGCTTCACCTCATTGATGTCACCTCCATTCCTTAGTCTGTAACCTGCTCAAATGCTTTTTTCATAAATTGTATAATTACAGTGGTGGTAAGCTCTGTAAACAGGAGTCACAATCCACTTGCTTCTACATTACAGCCAATGTCATTATCGCTTTGGGAGGTAGGGTGTCCTACCAGTAATCATGACAAGAGGACAAAGGATATCTAGAGCCACATTTTTCAGGGGTGGGTAACATTACTATGGCAAACAAGGGTGGTTTTCACACCATGTTCATATTGCTCACCACACAATATACAACTTTGGTCCATCTCATGCCATAATGAACAATACATAGGTTTCCTAACTGCACTCCTACAAAGGTGACCTTTATGTGTCAAAACTGCAATCTGTTCCATGATGATCCTGTAAAGCCTCTATGCTGCAGGCTCAGGTCACACAGAATCTGGGGATCGCCATTTCTTCCTGCATCTCATGCAGTGTGATGTAAAAAAATCTGAGCGTGAGAGCAATGCACCATAAATAAATACCAAAACATTAGCCAATCCAGCACAACAATTATTGTTTAACACCATAATGAATTTATCTCATAGGCCCGAAAACTCCTGTCCGCCATGCTTCATAGTTTACGTCATTACATTAAATCATGTTTATTAACAAAATAAGTATCAATCATAATGCACAATATATCAACAGATTACATTAAAATATGTTATCAACACCTTCTCGATGTTCAATTGTTAAAAATGTCAAATTGTACAAAGCCAACAAGAAATTTACATTTGTTGGTCTGTGTGTAAAGGTGCCAGTGTGTTTGTTGCACTTTAGAAAATGAGTGTCTCTAGGTATGTTGGCCCTTTTGAATGCAAATTCTGTGCAAGTGTACCTGTATGTTTTGTGCCTCTGATTGCGTAGGCTGTACAATAAAGATGGGGCTAAAAATGAACTTCTTCCACCCACAATTTGAGTGATTGGTGATGCAAACACTTGATTGCTTGAGAGTACGAACAGTATTGAGAACTGCATCTACCAGAAAGCTTTGGGAGTACTGGCAAAGTTGGCAGTTTGCTCCCCTGCTCCACCTTTTACATTTCTTAAATGATGATACAGATACGGCTTTGCTGAGTAGACTTCTCAGAACTGTTACAGACCTTTCTAATTCAGGAGCTGAAGAGCATTAAAACGTCCTAAGGTGGGATTGAGTACTGTAGAACCACTTTATTAGCACCAGATAAATACCGAATATGCCTGCATCTACCGCTAGGGTAATGATCAATTCATTTTTTTATATATCTGCAATGTTATATAGTCTCTTCAGGAGTTGTCAGTTCTGACAGGTGGGTCCAGCCATTTTGCCCATCATGTCATTAATCGCCATCATGTATTGACTGCTGTGATGTCACATCTACAAGTTATTTAAGCATTTCATGAGTGCAGACTCAAATTGTGAATACATGGAAGAAACTGAAGTTTCTGGATAGACAGGGAAGTCTACTCATGCAGAATAAATAATTATTTCTTGTCCATAAATGTTTGTAATGACCTGGCACAGGGGGCATTGAAAGCACTCGAAGAAGCCCACAATTAGAAACTCCACTTACGATACCTGGAAGGATTTACTGCTACACCTGTGAAAATGAGTCAGCCTACTACCCTGTGAATCACCTCATATTTACCAGTGAGAAACTGCTCCCAACAACCAGCCAAAATGACGACATCAAGACACAAGAAGGGCTGCAGGGAGCCAAGGGACAAGCAACTCCGACTGAATTATTGTTACAACACTCAGGAATAGTTCTATGGAGTGAAGCTACAGATGATAATTAGCGTGGTTTCCTTGCAGGAAACAACTTCATTAGATACAACAATGCTCTTCAATAACAGATTAAATCAACATTACTGACTTGAGGCGTAGAATGTTAAATCCTGACGCACCACTAATGCACATTTTTGATTCACAACTGATGCGTATTTTGGTGTACCGTTGGTATGCACTTTGTGTGCAAAATGCCATTTTCGGGTGTACCATTGATAAAATCTTCTGACAGAATCCTAATTTACGAAGCACCATTGATTCAAATGTCTAGTTCACCGTTGAAGTACACTTCAGATGAAGAAAGCTAACGCCCGGAGCACCATTAATATGCACAACTTGGCTCTGACTGGTGCACGCTTAGGACGTGACTTCTTGTCTGTGCTGTACAACTGATGCAATGTTTAGGTGTACAATTGAATGGCTTCTTCCGGTGTTGGGACGTAGGTGCAAACATTGGGTGTACATGTCGATGCTGACCTTTGTTGTACAGTTGGTGCACGCCTATGCCTGGTTGCCTAATCTCGATAGAAATGTCGCCCTGTAGTTTTAATATGTTGGTACATATGCCTAGTTTACTTGGTGATGTACATTACCGTTGGGGGATACTTATACACATGTGTGACGTATGCAGATGTCATTGCTATTTGGTGTATGCAGCGGCACACTTGGCTATAACCTGTGTCGACAATTAGTGTTACATTCAAATGAGCATCATGACGTTGTTCTCCATGTAAAATGGGTATTTTATCTAATTGCTGATAAGCAATATTGTTTTAACTATACATATGGGTGTAAATAAAGATGAACGTGTGTGAACTGTAATGTTGCAAAAATAATGCAATTAAGCGCTGTGTACGGCATGGACATGTGTGGTGCACATACAGATGCCACGGGAGTACAGATCTAATGACTGCAGAGTGGCTGTTTATATTGTGATGTCCCTTGAAGTCATTTCTAATTGAGAACTAATAGAGGTGCTTAAAACTAGACGCAGGACAAAGGGGTGCCATGTGCAAGGTCAGGAGAGAGTCAGCGAGGAGCCGGGCACCCGCCTGCAAACCCTAGCCCTAGGCGATGACATTCTTCTTTGGTGAGAACGGACTCTGAGGGGCCACTTGGGGCTCAGTGAGTAGGCACGGGCTGGTGCACTCAGTGCCATGTAAGGTGATATTTGAAAACCACATACCCCACAAACCACCCTGGACAAGAATGTCCACCCAATCCAGTTCCGCATCAGCCTTTCCTGTGTAACCTGCTAAATAAAGGAATGCCCAACAGAGAGGCTTAGTATTCCGGGCCAAGCTGGGACGGATAACTTTCTGTTTCATTTATGCCTTCGAGTGGGGGTGAGCATAATCGTCTACAGGCAAGCCTTGTGAAGCCACAGTTGTATTTAATACTTATCGCTGGTATTCTTTTAGGAAGCTAAGGATGCCAATTATAACCCAACAAAGAACAGGAACACCACTGTTGCGGTTGACAAGAACTTTTGGAAGCAAGGTTTTCCTTTGTGTGATGTCGCAGACACATTATTTATTACTCGGGTAGCCCGGCAATCGGAACTGAACGGCAGGTCATGCCCATAAAAACAAGCTCGCGCAACAAGTGAGAGGTGCACTTTTCCTTGCATGTACCTCAATAACTGAAAAACATACTTGCTTCACACTAAAGTACTATCAAATATTAAAATCGAATCATTACTTACTTTGCCTTTGGCTTTTGGTTTTAGAGGCCTGCTGCTGCACGAGTCAGCTCAACACATGCTGTTTGCTTCTTGAGTAGACTAGCTCTGCTGCGGCTGCGCAGTACACTGGGGCGGTGAAAAGTGGTGAAACTGGTCTGATCTGCATTTGTCCGACTCCTCAAGGGAAAAGACACTTCAGCGCCAAGGAGTAACGGATGGGGGCCAGGCAAAAAATCTATTTTTCAATTGTGATTGGTAGCGCACTAGCGCTACTATTATTGCTGTTAAGCTGAGGCAGGGACCTCACCCAGGCATTTTAAGGCTGGCGGCCACGGCGTCCAAATTTATATATTTTATGCACAAATTCATATCGCATGTAGACCCGGCCCTAAGAAATAAGTGCCGGTGCTAAGCACCGGAAAGCCCCGGCACAAATTAAGCACTGTCGGCGAGGTGGTGGTCCCCGGGGCAGTGTGGGGCACTTTCTGTTAATTTTTGAAGCCCCGGGGATGTGGCGGTCCCCGGGGCAGCGTGGATGGCAGGAGCACCCCCCCCACGCATATGTATAAAAAGCCCCGGGGAGGTGGCGGTCCCCGGGGCTGTGGGGGGCCGCGTGCCCCTGCGCATAATTGTATTGTAATTGCATTTATATAGCGCTTCCTACCCCTGACGAGGCATCAAAGCGCTTTTTGGTGAGTAGCACGCTACTCCGTAACCCATAAAGGATTAGTGTTGAATTAGTATAGTGAAATATGAAAGTAGCTTGAGTGATGGATATGTTAGTGAGTTATTTGTATTGAGAAGGATGGCTGAGGGATAGAAGAGTGAAAAAGGTTTACATTTATACAGCGCTTGTTACCCCTGATGGGTGTATAGAAGCTCTTTTGGCAAGTAGCGTGCTACTCCAGAACCCATAAGTATTAGTGTTGAATTAGTAAAGTGAAATACGAAAGTAATTTGAGTGGTGAATATTAGTCAGTTCTTTGGATTGAGAAGGATAGCGGAGGGATAGAAGAGTGAAAAAGGTTTACATTTATATAGCGCTTGTTACCCCTAATGGGGTGTTCAAGTACTTTTTGGCGAGTAGCACGCTACTCTGGAACCCATAAAGGATAAGTGTTGAATTAGTATAGTGAAATATGAAAGTATTTTGAGTGGTGGATATTAGCCAGTTATTTGGATTGAGAGGATAGCGGAGGGATAGAAGAGTGAAAAAGGTTTACATTTATATAGCGCGTGTTACCCCTAAGGGGGTGTTCAAGCAATTTTTTGGTGAGTAGCATGCGACTCTGAAACCCATAAAGGATTAGTGTTGAAATAGTATAGTGAAATATGAAAGTAATTTGAGTGGTGGATATTAACCAGTTATTTGGATTGAGAGGGATAAAGGTTTGTATTTATATAGCGCTTGTTACCCCTGATGGGGCGTTGAAGCGCTTTTTTGGCAAGTAGCACGCTACTCCGGAACCCATAAAGGATTAGTGTTGAATTAGTATAGTGAAATATGAAAGTAATTTGAGTGGTGGATATGTTAATCAGTTATTTGGATTGAGAGGATAGCAGAGGGATAGAAGAGGGAAAAAGGTTTGCATTTATATAGCGCTTGTTACCCCTGATGGGGCATTGAAGCGCTTTTTCGGCGAGTAGCACGCTACTCCGGAACCCATAAAGGATTAGTGTTGAATTAGTATAGTGAAATATGGAAGTAATTTGAGTGGTGGATATGTTAGTCAGTTATTTGGATTGAAAAGAGTAGTGAAGGGATAGAAGAGGAAAGGTTTTATCTTTTCTTTTTATTATTTATTTATTTTTTTGTCTTGTTTTGGAGGTCACAGCAGTAGGAGGAGGCTTGGAATGAGTAAAAGGGATGTGGAGGGGAAGAGCTGGGGAAAGGGTTTAGAAAGGCTTGTTTTGGGGGATTAGTATAGTAAAAGAGGTATGAGATGATGCAAGGAGGGGTAGAGTAGGGAAGTATCTAGAAAGGTTTTTTTGGGGGACCATAGTGGTGGTATGGGTTCAGGATGATTGAGTGAGAGGAGGTAGAGGATATTATGAAAGAGGTATAGGGTGAGAAATAGGGTAGTATATTGGAGAGATTAGTAGGAAGAGGTTTGAGATGAGTTGAGGTAGAAGATATATTGAGAGAGGTATAGGGTGAGAAATAGGGCAGTGCATTGGATATGCTGAATTAGAAGAAAAGTAATACATATATAGATCCATAAGTACATGGAAAGTATATAGATGCATAAAGGAGGTAAGTGTATGTAGATTAATGATATTGATATAAGTATAGGATGAGAAATAGGGTAGGGCATTGGAAAGAGTAGTAGAAAGAGGTTTGAGAAGAGTCAGAGAGTTGAGGTAGAGGATATAGAGGGTGAGAAATAGGGTAGTGCATTGGATATGCTGAATTATCTGAAAAGTAATAAATATATAGATCCAAGTACATGGAAGGTATATCGATGCATAAAGGAAGTAAGTATATGTAGATTAAAGATGCATTAAATAAATCTGGCTTTCAAGTGTTGTTGCACTTAAAAACTGTCTTTTATTCATTTGTTTAAAAACAAAATTATTCCACATGTTTATATACAAAGCAATACACATATATAGGTACATATCTATAGTAAAAAGAAATGCTTATATACAGAGGGATATGGCATATAATCTGTTTGCGTATGGTGCTTATGTGGGGAAGAGCCCATTCTTGAGTAGTTTTCTGAAGATAAGGTGGTCATCCGTGGATCTTATGTTGGGAGGTAAAGAGTTCCATATCTTGGCTGCTTGAACAGAGAAGGATGTGCCACCCATGTTTTTTTTCTTGTACCTTGGGATTTTGAGGCGAGGTGCCACTCTAGAGCGGAGGTTCCTTTGTTGAATGTGTTTGGTGATTTTATTCCTGATGAAGAGCGGTCCTGTTCCATGTACCACTTTGTGGGTGATACAAAGCAGCTTCAACGTGGATCTTCTGGCAACCGGTAACCAATGCAGGGCTTTCAAGGCAGGGGAGATGTGGTCTCGCAGTTTGATATGTAAGAGTAGTCTAGCAGCAGAATTCTGAATCCATTGTAGTCTTTTTATGGTTGTTAAAGGTGATCCGTGGTAGAGGCTATTGGCATAATAGAGTTTGGACAGAACAAGAGAGATGGTAACTTGGACTTTGTGTGGAAATCCCAAATGGGGGAAGATTTGTTGCAGAGTTTTGATAGTAACAAATCTTGATCTTGCTAGTTTGTCCACTTGGGCATTCATCGATACCTTGGAGTCCATGGTCATTCCGAGGTTTCTTACTTCCTTCAAAACTTTAGGTGGTGATCCCAGTTCCTCAGGCCAGGCGGCAGGCGGGTCATAATGTTTCCAATCACCACACGTGAGTATTTCCGTTTTGGAAGCATTCAATTTGAGATGGCTCCACGTCATACATTGATCCATGGCTCTGAGACAACTGAAAATTGACGAGTTTCCAATTTCTTTGGGGCATTCCAGTTGAAGGAGTATTTGCATGTCATCTGCATAGTTATAGCACATGAGGTGAAACTGATTGATCAGTGCCGGTAATGACTTCATGTAGATCTTGAAAAGCATGGGTGAGATGATAGAGCCTTGAGGGACCCCTGCTTTTGTGGAGTAAGGTTTGGATGAGAAAGGTGGGGTATGGATAACATTAGTTCTGTTGCGTAGGTAGGATGCGATCCAGTCTAGATCAGTCCCCTCTATGCCGGCTTCGTCGAGTCTTTGTATCAGAGTGTCATGGTCAACCGTGTCAAAAGCAGCCAAGAAGTCCAAGAGAAGTAGGGCAGCAACCCTGTTGCGGTCAACTCAGTGGCGTAACGAAAGTTGAAGGGGCCCCCCTGCAAAGTACACAGAAGGGTCCCTGCTCCCGATTTAATTCGGAGCTCTCAAGGCCTGACTACAGTGCTAAGGGGGCCCCCTGCAGCTCGGGGCCCCCCGTACCGCAGGGTCTGCGGGGTCCTGTGTTACGCCTTTGGGTCAACTGTGTTCTTCAGGTCATCCCAGATGGCAAGGAGGGCAGATTCTGTGCCTCTTCCCGGACGGAATCGCGTTTGGAAGTCTGAAAGTTTGGCATTCTCTTCAATGAATTGTGACATCTGGGCGAACGCTGCTCTTTCTATCAGTTTGCCCAGGAAAGGTCCATTTGTAATGGGTCTGTAGTTGTCTGGGTTCATTGGGTCCAAGTTTGTTTTCTTCAGTAAAGGGCGTATGTATGACTTTTTGAGTTCTTCAGGAAATATTCCGGTAGATAAGGAATCGTTGATGATTCTTCTTACTGGAGTGGCAGCAGACAAAGTATACAGCAGCAAGTATATTTGAGCAGCCGTGCGTACATAAAGTTTTGAAACAACAGAGCACTGTGTTTGTTCCACTCTCAACCTCACCTCCCCTTTAAGTCTAATTAGCCCATCCACCAGGGTTGAGCAACAGAAGGCTGTACCATACTGGGAATTACGCCAATAGGGCTCCCTTCACTCCTCCTCCTTATTAGGGGCACGTCTGGAGAAAAGACCAGGAGGCCTAACCTCAAGCTGAGACCTCAATCCATCTTCTTTTGCGGGTCCATTACTTTGTTAAATAAACCTGTAACATAATTTTCCTCCAACAAAAAAACCTGTCCTGCCTCCCATATTTTTTGGTCTGTATGGGCTAAACGTTTGGGTTGCTATGAGATAACAGGGTTATGTATGAGTTTTTGCCATGCCTTACAACGGAAACATTTGGAAAGGTGAGTCAAAACTGTGACAAGCCTAACAAGAAACAGGAAGCTACTCATATTGGAAAATGGCATCAATATACTGAAAACAGTAAAGATACTAATACAAATTACACCATCCTACCGTTCACATAGTGGCACACAGGATAGGTCAATGGACTGGGTTTCTGCACCAGATATCTGTATGTTACGTGTATCCTATCCCAGAAGGGCTCAAGCACTATGTAAGTTGACAATATATTTTTAGATATAAAATCTGGACAGCCATTAGTATTCAGGTGAACTCTTCATTACTTAAAGAATGATACCCTGGTGTAGGCTTCTTCAAACTTTGAGATTCAGTGCACCTTTTTGGAGGCGTACCTTAAACATCACCTTTGATTGAGCTTGTAAATTGCAAAGTCAAAATCATTATGTGGGTGTGGCAAACTTTGAAGTTTTTCTACAAGATAGTAGTGGCCAACTTAAACCCAGCAACAGCATAAGCCTTTGCTGTAGGCATTCCACATAAATCTTGCCAATTGGATATCCTCAGAATCCCAAAATAGCAGTGTATATTGCTTTAAAAATGTTCTTACCTCACCAGGCAGGCTGGCTTGACAAGTTCTTTCTAAGGGGCCACATATGGCCATTATGAAAGAGTTGCTCTTAGCTGAAAACTATAACAAACACATACCGACCAAATGATACGGAAAAGCTGTTGAAACTTGCATCAGCACTTTCTTGTAACTGATTATTTTTATTAAAGAGGGTTTTGTTTTGTACACAACTTACAATCTATCTCAGTTGCAATCTAGCTACATGTATAATATGGAGGAGTCACACACTAGATAGATCTAGGCTGAAAGTCAGGGGAGGTGGATTCACCTTTAGGTTAGGATAGACTGCCTGCCTAGCACGGGAGCAAGCTCCAACCTATCTTGCCCATGGTACAGTCTAGTGCTTACCTCTTTGCATCGTCGCTGATCTTATACCGCCACATCAACAAAGGACACATGGGACTGCAAACGTCTATATAATACCTGGTAAACAAGACACATACTTTTCATGTGGCACCAGCTGTATCACCTATACCTTCCACAAACTAGCAAGTGCTGCACCATTACAAAATGTCACAGTGGCCTTGAAGTTTTGGATGATATAAAAGTTGAGAACTAAATAAAAAAACATCAACATTGAAAACCAGAATCAGGCAAAAAAATGTGGTGCTGCAAATAGAGGGATTTGCAGTCCTTTAACCACAATTTGCGGCTCATTTTATAACTCAAATTCTGAAAAATTTGCAAGCACTAGTAATTAACCACCCATCGATTGATCATATTTTATAAAATTAACATCTTCATTCTATTTTCCATCTCTCTTTTTTACAGTTCTACCCTCGCTTGTGGACAAAAAAGACTGGTTTCCTGTTGTAACATAATTCCATCGCTCCAACCCCACGTAAGATTCAACAAGTGTTACAGTCTGACATTCGTATAGGCTTACAACCATTATTATGGAATGTTCGTGCTTTCTCAATCTGAGCGCCACTTGAAGAAGAACTGGGTGGGCAATTATTCGACGTGTCTGTTTGTCGGTTTTAAGTTTTGAGCGGCTGGTAGATGGGAGATTAATGTTTAGATTAGAACAGGTTTGTTATGTTCGTGTGAAAATAAAATGAATTTGATCTTGGATACCTTTCATGTGTCTTAAGAGTGGGGATGGTTGGTCGGTAGTGCTTATCAGTTTTTTCTCAGAAGTGTGGTTAATCGGACCAGCGTTTTAATGTCAGAGGATCTATATTACAATTTCGGGCGTTTGGGATTTAATGGTGTAGCAGTAAATAGAAGGAGAGAACAACCCTTAGGCCCCTACCATACCCCCTTTTCCCCAAAACAAGGAAGAGCAACTATATAAGACGGAAGCAGGATGGAAGGCGATTAGAAAAGATAAAAGGCTATAGAAGAAAGAAATGAAACAACTGCAGTACAAAGGTCGCACATGCACCGAGAGCTGAGGTTGCACCCACAAAGTATTTTTCCACGTAGTCTTGCATGCGGGCGGGGGAAAGGACTGT
>CAWUFW010024507.1:0-59321 GCA_963921515.1 Calotriton arnoldi | reverse complement strand
CCTCTTTCTGCACTTATCTTGCCTCTTTCTAGACATCTCATCCTCTTTCTGAACCTCTCTTCTTTCTGCACCTCTCTTGCCTCTTTCTGCACTTTTCTAGTCTCTTTCTGCACCTTTCTTCCTCTTTCTGCAACTCATATTGCCTCTTTCTGCTACCTCGTCTTGCTTCTTTCTGCACCTCTCTTGCCTCTTTCTGCACCTCACTCTCTTCTTTCTGTATCTCTCTTGCTTCTTTCTGCACTTCTCTTGCCTCTTTCTGCACCTCACCTGCTTCTTTCTGCACCTCTATTGCTTCTTTCTGTACCTCTCTTGCCTTTTTCTGCACCTCTCTTGCCTCTTTCTGCATCTCTCTTCCAATTTCTGCACCGTTCTTCCTCTTTTTGCACCTCTCTTGCTTGTTTCTGCACGTCTCTTGCTTCTTTCTGCACTTCTCTTGCTTCTTTCTGCACCTCTCTTGCTTCTTTCTGTACATCAGTTGCTTCTTTCTGTCACCTCACTCTGCTTCTTTCTGCACTTCTCTAGCTTCTTTCTGTACCTTCTCTTCCTCTTTCAGTGCCTTATCTTGCTTCTTTCTGCACCTTCTCTTGCTTCTTTCTGTACCATTCTTCCTCTTTCTGCACCTCTCTTTGCTTCTTTCTGCACTTCTCTTGCTTCTTTCTGCACTTCTCTTGCTTCTTTCTGCACCTCTTCTTGCCTCTTTCTTCACCTTTGTTGCCTCTTTCTGCACTTCTCCTGCTTCTTTCTGTGACCTCTCTTGCTTCTTTCTGCACCTCTCTTGCCTCTTTCATGCACTTCTCTTGCTTCTTTCTGCACTTTTCTTGCTTCTTTCTGTACCTCTCTTTCCTCTTTCTGCACTTCTCTTGCCTCTTTCTGCACCTCTCTTGCTTCTTTCTGCACCTCTCTTGCTTCTTTCTGCACCTCTCTTGATTCTTTATGTACCTCTCTTGCTTCTTTCTGCACTTCTCTTGCCTCTTTCTGTACATCTCTTCTTCTTTCTGCACCTCCCTTCTTTCTGCACCTCTCTTGCTTCTTTCTGCACCTCTCTTGCTTCTTTCTTTGCAACTCTATTGCCTCTTTCTGTACTTTTCTAGCCTCTTTCTGCACCTTTCTTCCTCTTTCTGCACCTCTATGGCCTTTTTCTGCACCTCTCTTGCTTCTTTCTGCACCTCTCTTGCCTCTTTCGGCACCTCACTCTATTCTTTCTGCACCTCTCTTGCCTCTTTCTGTACTTTTCTAGTCTCTTTCTGCACCTTTCTTCCTCTTTCTGCAACTCTATTGCCTCTTTCTGTACCTGTCTTGCTTCTTTCTGCACCTCTCTTGCCTCTTTCTGCACCACACTCTCTTCTTTCTGTATCTCTCTTGCTTCTTTCTGCACTTCTCTTGCCTCTTTCTGCACCTCACCTGCTTCTTTCTGCACCTCTATTGCTTCTTTCTGTACCTCTCTTGCCTTTTTCTGCACCTCTCTTGCCTCTTTCTGCATCTCTCTTCCTTCTTTCTGCACCTTTCTTCCTCTTGCTGCACCTCTCTTGATTCTTTCTGCACTTCTCTTGCTTCTTTGTGCATTTCTCTTGATTCTTTCTGCACCTCTCTTGCCTCTTTCTGTACGTCAGTTGCCTCTTTCTGTACCTCACTCTCTTCTTTCTGCACTTCTCTAGCTTCTTTCTGTACCTTTCTTCCTCTTTCAGTGCCTTTCTTCTACTTTTTGCACCTTTCTTCCTCTTTCAGCACCATTCTTCCTCTTTCTGCACCTCTCTTTGCTTCTTTCTGGACTTCTCTTGCTTCTTTCTGCACTTCTCTTGCTTCTTTCTGCGCCTTTCTTCCTCTTTCTTCACCTTTGTTGCCTCTTTCTGCACTTCTCCTGCTTCTTTTTAGACCTCTCTTGCTTCTTTCTGCACCTCTCTTGCCTCTTTCATCACTTCTCTTGCTTCTTTCTGCACTTTTTTGCTTCTTTCTGTACCTTTCTTCCTCTTTCTGCACTTCTCTTGCCTCTTTTTGCACCTCTCTTGCTTCTTTCTGCACCTCTCTTGCTTCTTTCTGCACCTCTCTTGATTCTTTATGTACCTCTCTTGCTTCTTTCTGCACTTCTCTTGCCTCTTTCTATACATCTCTTCTTCTTTCTGCACCTCCCTTCTTTCTGCACCTCTCTTGCTTCTTTCTGCACCTCTCTTGCTTCTTTCTTCTGCAACGCTATTGCCTCTTTCTGTACTTTTCTAGCCTCTTTCTGCACCTTTCTTCCTCTTTCTGCACCTCTCTGGCCTTTTTCTGCACCTCTCTTGCTTCTTTCTGCACCTCTCTTGCCTCTTTCGGCACCTCACTCTATTCTTTCTGTACCTCTCTTGCCTCTTTCTGTACTTCTCGCCTCTTTCTGTACCACATTTACCTCTTTCTGCACTTCTCTTGCTTCTTTCTGCACTTCTCTTGCTTCTTTCTGTGCCTTTCTTCCTCTATCTGCACCTTTCTTCCTCTTTCTGCACTTCTCTTGCCTCTTTCTGCACTTCTCTTGCCTCTTTCTGCACTTCTCTTGCCTCTTTATGCATCTCGCTTGATTCTTTCTGCACTTCTCTTGCCTCTTTCTGGATCTCTGTTGCCTCTTTCTGTACTTCCCTTGTCTCTTTTTGGACCTCTCTTGCTTCTTTCTGTACCTCTCTTGCCTCTTTCATCACTTCTCTTGCTTCTTTCTGCAACCTTCTTCCTCTTTCTGTACATCTCTTGCTTCTTTCTGCACTTCTCTTGCCTCTTTCTCCACCTCTCTTGCTTCTTTCTATACCTCTCTTCTTCTTAATGCATTTCTCTTCCTCTATCTGCACTTCTCTTGCTTCTTTCGGCACTTCTCTTGCTTCTTTCTGCACCTTTCTTTATCTTTCTGTACATGTCTTACTTATGTTGCTTCTTTCTGTACCTCTCTTCCCTCTTTTTGCACTTCTCTTGCTTCTTTCTGCACCTTTATTCCTCTTTCTGTGCCTTTCTTCCGCATTTTGCACCTTTCTTCCTCTTTCTGCACCTCTATTGCTTCTTTCTGCACTTCTCTTGCTTCTTTCTACACTTCTCTTGTTTCTTTCTGTGCCTTTCTTCCTCTTTCTGCACCTTTCTTCTTCTTTCTGCTCTTCTCTTGCCTCTTTCTGTACTTCTCTTGCCTCTTTCTGCACCTCTCTTGCTTCTTTCTGCACTTCTCTTGCTTCTTTCTGCACCTTGGTTGCCTCTTTCTGCACTTCTCTTGCCTCTTTTTGTACCATTATTGCTTCTTTCTGTACCTCTCTTGCTTCTTTTCGTACCTCTCCTGCTTCTTTCTGCACCTCTCTTGCCCCTTACATCACTTCTCTTGCTTCTTTCTGCGCTTCTCTTGCTTCTTTCTGCACTTCTCTTGCTTCTTTCTGCACCTGTGTTCCTCTTTATGCACTTATCTTGCCTCTTTCTGCACCTCTCTTGCTTATTTCTACACTTCTCTTGCCTCTTTCTGCACCTCACGTGCCTCTTTTTGCACTTCTCTTGACTCTTTTTGCACCTCTCTAGCTTCTTTGTGTACCTTTCTTCCTCTTTCGGTACCTTTCTTCCTCTTTCTGCAGTTCTCTTTCTTCTTTATGTACTTCTCTTGGCTCTTTCTGTACTTCTCTTGCCTCTTTCTGAACTTCTCTTGCTTCTTTCTGCACTTCTCTTGCCTCTTTCGGCACCTCTGTTGCCTCTTTCTGTACTTCTCTTGCCTCTTTTTGGACCTCTCTTGCTTCTTTCTGTATCTCTCTTGCTTCTTTCTTCACCTCTCTTGCTTCGTTCTGTACCTCTCTTGCCTCTTTCATAACTTCTCTTGCTTCTTTCTGCACTTATCTTGCTTCTTTCTGCACGTATCTTGCTTCTTTCTCTACCTTTCTTTCTCTTTTGCACCTCTCTTGCTTCTTTCTGCACTTCTCTTGCCTCTTTATGCACCTCTCTTGCATCTTTCTGCACTTCTCTTGCCTCTTTTTGTACCACTCTTGCTTCTTTCTGTACCTCTCTTGCCTTTTTCTATACCTCTATTGCTACTTTATGCACCTCTCTTGCTTCTTTATTCACTTGTCTTGCTTCTTTCTGCACGTTTCTTCCTCTTTCTGCACCTTTCTTCCTCTTTCTGCAGTTCTTTCTTCTATCTGTACTTCTCTTGCCTCTTTCTGCACTTCTCTTGCTTTTTTCTGCACCTCTCTTGCTTCTTTCTGCACCTCTCTTGCTTCTTTATGTACTTCTCTTGCCTCTTTCTGCACTTCTCTTGCTTCTTACTGCAACCTTCTTCCTCTTTCTCTACATCTCTTGCTTCTTTCTGCACTTCTCTTGCCTCTTTCTCCACCTCTCTTGCTTCTTTCTATACCTCTCTTCTTCTTTCTGCATCTCTCTTCCTCTTTCTGCACTTCTCTTGCTTCTTTCTGCACCTTTCTTTATCTTTCTGTACATGTCTTACCTATGTAGGTGTAGTTAGAAATTAGCATTTAAAAACCTTAGTAATTCACTGAAAAAAACACAGGTTTTCAGGGACGTTATAGTTAGGCTGACATTTCACTCATACAAAACTATGGAAATTCAGCGGTTATAGGTAGCTGAGCTAACTATAACTCGCGCCCCCGCAATGCACTGCTGATGACATCAAATATTACATCACTCATGACATGGTCAGTGACATCACTGATGACATCACTGATGCCATCATCCACTTAATCTCTGATGCACCTCCTCACACCCTAATAAAACCTTTCATACACCCACTCTAAAATACAGACCACCATTCTCGAAACCATAGACACACCAATACCAGTTAGTATATACCCACTCACTGGTTCATAGGTCTACACACACATCCACTCACTCACCCATACAGTCACTCATACACGCAGTCACTCATCAATACAGCCACTGATATATGCACTCATACACCCATACAGACACTCACACACTGCCACTTACCCATAGAGTTATTCACACACCTAGTCACCCACCCAAAGAGCCAATCACACTGCCATGTACTCACCTATATAGTTATACACACACCACCTCACTTATTCATATAGATACTAACACATACTTACTCTCTTATACAATCACTGACACAAGCACACACTCATCCATACAAGTTTTCTCACAATCACTCACTCTCACATACAGTCACTTATACACTCCAACACTCACATATACTGTCTTACACATATGCAGTTACTCACCCATATACCACTGAGATATCCATTCACTCAACAACAGTCTTATTCATACTCACTCACCCATACAGCTCCTAGCAGAAGTAGTCATGGACCCAAACAGCTAGTTAATCACCCACTCACACATCCAAGCAGAGAGTCACACCCACCCTTACCCACCCACAAAGCCTCTCAGGCACCCATACAGCTACTCAGACAACCAATCAATAACCCATATAGACACTCATGTAGCTACTCACCACCCCATGCAGCCACTTACACATCAACTGCCCTACTGATACAGACATTCACACAGATTAGTCAGTCACCCATACATTCCCTGAGATACATATAATCACTCACTTACACAGTCAGTCACGCACTCACTGAATCATCCATACAGACACTAACACGCCCATTCATTCTTCAATACACCTTGGCCTACATATATAGAACATTCTTAAACTTTTTAGAAAAACACTCACACTCACTGGATGATGTCATCAGTGATGTAATTTGAGATGTCATCAGTGATGTAATGGCTGAACTTCTATGGTTTTGTGCGAGTGAAATGTCAGCCTAACTATAACATCTCTGAAACCTGTGGGTTTTTTCAGTGAATGAATATATATATATATATATATATATATATATATATATATATATATATTACCACAAGTTCCCCAGATGTAAGACCGCACTCCACAACCAGGTAAGTATCAAACTTATTTATTGAAAGGCAAGCGGCTTCCCATCCCCACATCAAGTCCTTGGCTCTTACGCGTTTCAAGCGTTTAGTGCTTCTCATGGGGATGGGAAGCCGCATGCCTTTGTCAAATAAAAGTTTTCAACTTACCTGCTGCGGAGTGCGGTCTCATATCTGGGAAATTAGTGGTGAATATATATATATATATACACACACATATATATAAAAATACACACATATATATATACACATATATATATATGTTAATTTGTATCAAGAATATATATATTTTTTTTTTAAATAACAATGTAAATTTTTTAAATTTCACATGAAGATTTTGAATAAATTAACCAGCCCTCTGGTCAGTGCTTTATGGCAGTCTCTCATAAATGATGTACACTCTATCTACAGTAAATATTTGCGGTCGTCCATGAAAAAAAAATACAACTGATTTATGGAACTTAAATTTACTGCATCCAACTTTCTGCCGTGCTACTAATAAACTAGCCAAAATGCATTATCTTATTGATGACAAGCACAAATTCACTGCTCGGTCACATGCCTGGATGGTAATTCAAACATATAACACTTTACAGCCAGCAGCATATTTCAGTACGACATATCCAGCATACCTAAAGAGGAAGCTGCTGGCCATTCAGCAAGGGGTGTTGCCATCCCTGGCTGACCAAACCGCATGGAGACCTAAAGGATCAAAATCATGCAGACATTGCGGTGCCCTAAAGGAAGACATTATACACCTGGTTTGCTTATGCCTTGCTCTAAAGGAATCCCACATTGTATTGCTCAAGCACATTTTTAATGAATGGAGGATCCGAACCTGCCGGACGGCCATAATGAAGAGTCTAGATCCCACCGACCCCCAGATCAACTGTAAACTCTTGAAATTTCTGACACTACACGGGAAACTACTCAAAAGCAGTTCGATCTCTTCGGGTACAGCACAAACCGTGGGATGTCCTGGGTGATTTTAGCGGCACAATGGCATTCAATGATCAACGAATCAGATTGCTACGATATCTAGGCATTTGAAAAACTTTTAATTGGTTTTAGATCTGTAATTTGATGTGCAGCATTTTGCACTATTAGAAGCAATGACCATGTACCAATTTGACCTACAAATGCATAATGGCACTTTAAATATTGTTTAGTAGCCGAAGTGAACATATTTTAATGTCTAGCACCTAACACCACAAGAACCTAGGAATACATAGTTCATTTTAGTATTTATATTTTAGTCTGCTTAGGCCAACTGCAGTTTCAGGACTGATTGCCAAATAGTAATATTAACATACATTTTATGAACATTAGTGGAAATAGAAATTCTCAGAATAGCTGGCAGAAATGTATAATCAGTTGTGTTTTAACGGTTTTATGAAATCTTAAGTATTTGGTAATATTGTGATGGTTTTTATTAACTTAGAACAATAAATTGATTGATTGATTGGAATATACATATTTATTATAATCGCACACCAAAGAACAAAAAGTGAATCAAATAGACAACACATACAAATGTCGTGGTGTTGTCTAATTTAAATGTGTTTAAAAATACACACCATAATTTGTCTATGTCATTATAAAAAACAGAAACTTCACTTCAATCACTACACTTCATTCAGGAACTAGAAGAGACATTCTATCCTGTGCTTAAATAAATAAAAATGTTAGTAAGAATTACATTTTCTTTTCAAACATGTACCTGTTCCTCTGGTAATCCATACAGCTTGCTGTACAGGGGCAGGATCTCATCAGCCAGCATCTCCAGCTCCTCTGGCAAAATATTTGGGGCCTCGTCTTTGGCTTTACCTGGCATTGCGTCTCCCAGAGTTAGGAAACAGCTGCAAAAGTTTTCTACGGAGCAGTGCATACCCGGTCCCGGGCTTCGGAAGAAGCCGAAAGGAGTTGCACGTCTTTGAGCAAAGCGACTCATACTGCCAGGCTGGCTTTTCTCCTGCGGATCGACTTTTAATTGTGGCGGTAACTCAGCGGACTTCGTGCTTAGCAGTTAGCGGTTAGTGGGGGTAAGATCCCATTGATTTACTCTACTTTTGATCTACTTTGACTTACTTTGATGTACTTTGACTTACTTACTTTGACATACTTTGATGTACTTTGATCTATTCTCTGATACACAGGAAGTTGTTTTGAGGGCGTCGGGGCAGTTTTATTTGACAAGAGGCATTATTACATGGCAGTCTGGCTTGGGGAGGATCCGGGGTGCTCCCTTGTTGCTTTGGGGGCCAACAGTTTCAAGCCGCTTATAACGTTGCCTCAAAGAGGCGGGCAGCTGCTAGGATTTCTTTTCAGGGGACTCTGGGAAGAATCTGTTGCACTCGTCTCTCCCAAGAATCTCTGAGTAATGCCTCTTTAAAAGGAGCTGACATAGAGCTGACACCTCCAACTCCCTCTGAAATTGTGCGGGGGAGGTATCTTATTTCGATTTTCACTAATTCACCTCTGTCAGCAGTCACTACTGTTTCTTCTTTAGTCCCTCACATGAGCCCTAGACTTCTTAAAGGAGCTTCTATTGGCGAGCTGCCTCCAGTACAGCATACCCCCCGGAAGAGGGGAGCAGGCAGAGGAAAAAGCAAACAAGTGGGGCTGGGGGCTGTACATAGACCGGCCGTAATTCCTCCCACAGTAGCCGCTATTTCTGATACTACAACTGAGTTTACTGCTAATCCCGATACTACAACTGTGTCTTTGGCTCTATCAGTGCAAGCTACGAGAGTTGCCGTGCCATCAGAAGGGAAGGGAGAAGAGCCCCCTAGCCGGTATACATTAAGAAATAAAATCTTTGGGCCCGGAACATTTTCAGACATCTCTTTCGGGGTACCACTTGATCCTAGGTCTGGAAGAGCGGTCGTGAAAAAACCGAGTAAGAAGACAGGGAGTAAGCTCTCTCTTGTCTCTGATCTATCTCACTCCTCTTCTATATCCCCACCAATACGGGCGAGGAAAGACTCCACTCAGCTGAAAATAACTCCGTCTCTCAGATCTTTCTTTAAGGTGTTACCGTTAGATCAGCAAGCCCGTCAGGCAAATATACCTCGGTTAGAAAGGCAATTATTATCTCAAGTCACACCTTTCATCGAGAAAATTGTTGATCTTAAAATGGCCAATACAGGAGAAGGAGTAGGAGAAGTAGAAAGTACTGTGACTGTACAGGGAACCGATCTGAATTTTTCAACGTCTAATAGATTTCAAGTCCTAAGTGTAGAGCACAAAGATCAGGCCATTTGTGTCGAGGAAGTCTCTCAGGCCTCTAAGCAGTTACCTCCGGAACATAGATTGGACATTCCTCTTGAGACACAGAGTTCTAAACAATCGGAAGTGATGAAGATGCTAGGGAATCTTACTTCGGAGATTAGGGGTAAATTCGCTATTTCAGAAAGGAATCAGGCAAAAATCCAAGACACATGTGAAGCGTTGGAGGTGAAAGTCTCTGCTATAACGGAGAGGATTTGCCTGATAGAAGCATCTGTGGAGGCTTTAAATAAGGAAGTAGAAGTAAATCGTGCTAAAATTCAATCGTTAAAAAGTAGTGAAAAATCTTTGATAGATAAAATTGAAACTTTAGAAAACAACAGCAGGCGTAACAACATCAAGGTGCTAAATGTCTCTGAGGGTCTGGTGGGTGATAATATTAAAAGTTTCTTTATAAAGCTGATAAAAGAGTTTATCCCGACCATTGACTCCCTAGACCTGGAGGCAGATATTCAGAGAATCCATAGGGATCCTTTCACAAAAAACACCAATAGAACAACACCTAGAAGAATTCTGGTAAACTTTAAAACATTCCTTCTGAAAGAGCGGATTTTATCTGAGGCACTCAAAGCTGGCTCCTATACCAAGGGTGCCTGGTCCTTTCGAATTAGATCAGATCTGTCTAGAATTACCCAAGATAGACAATGGGAATTGGGGAAGTTCATACCGATTTTAAGATCATTAGGGGCAAGAGCACAATTGAGATTTTTGGCTCTGCTAAAAGTAATGTGGAACAACAAAATGACCAACTTTAGAGATCCGAAGGAGGTGGGAAATTTCATAGAGCAAATTAAGGCTCAGGGTTGAAGCTGATCCTTGCATTATAATATAGTGTAATATATATGTTATCCGGAGGGGAGGGGAGGGAACTCGACTGGGCGGCTTATCATCAAGCCCAGGTCAATGTTAGGGAGGGTTCCCATGGGAGGGAGGGGTGGGCACAGCTCGAGGAAGCAAATTTGTATTCTTTCTTTTCACTGGGTGGGGTGCAAATTAGGGAAAAAAGGAAAAAAAAGTCCTCATTTGACAAAAAGACAAGATTGCACAAATAAAAGCGGGCGGTTATGTAATCAACTCATTTTATTGGCACCCTTTCTTTAACCTCAATTAAACTCCTAACCTGGAATGTTAACGGCCTAAGAGTTTTAACTAGACAGAGGAGAATCCTCCAATATCTGTGTCAATCTTAGTTCGAAATTATCATCCTTCTAGAAACTCACCTAACATGTGAGGAATGGAAATCCATCTGCGATAAGCAGAGATGGATTGATTTCTCCTGCCACACAATACAATCTTGCTGTACTAAAGGTGTAGCAGTTATTTCTAAACACACAGCTAGAGCAATGTTAGGTGAGGTGAAGGTGGATTCTAAAGGGCGCTGGGTCATCTGTGATGTTAAAATCCAAAAGGAGTGGTACACCATAGTTGGTTATTACGGGCCTAATATAGAGAATGAAACCCCTTTAAACACAATTCATAGTCACTTGATTCAATCTAAATATCCTATCATAATGGGGGGAGATTTTAATATTCTCTTGAACCCAGTCCTAGATAGGTCTAGTGGGGGGAAAGTAGTCTCTTCAAGAATGGGTTCGTTTGTAAAAGTTATGATGAGGGACTTAGGTCTGATATAAGGGCCTGGGTGCACCGTCGGATTATACATTCCACAATAAAAAGTACGGACATTGTTCCCGCATTGATTTCTTCTTGATTGATTTAAGATTGCTGAAACACACGTCATCAATTCGAGACGTCCCAGAACATCTTTCTGATCATTCTGCTGTTGCATTAGTCCTCCAAAAGCCCAAATGTGAGTCTACGAGGAGATGGACCTTTGATAGAATGCTCCTCCTCGATCCCTTAATAATTGCACATCTGAAGGAAGAAACACAAACTTTCTTTGACATCAACTTAAATTCTGCCTCATTAGAAATTATCTGGGATGCATATAAAGCATTTATTAGAGGGGTAGTGATAAATCTGGCGGCTAAGAAACATAAGGAGAATAGGAAGGATGTTCAGAAATTGGAGGAAGATATCCTTAAAGCAAGAGTCGAGTGTGAATCCCGCCAGAAAGGGCTTTTGGAGGGGGAGCAAGGCAGAGATTTAATGACCAAGAAGCAATTATTAAAAGACCACCTGGACGATATAATCAGGAAAAAATGGGAGGTCAGCAAATTAGCTAATTATGAGTGCGGGGAGGGATGTGGGAAACTTCTTACTTGGAAGTCTCGGATAAATCAAACTAGTAATTTAATCAAAAAGATAACATTAGACTCAGGAGAGGCCTCCTCAGATAATTTGAAGATAGAACAGGCCTTTGAGGTTTTTTTTGAAGACTTGTATACAGAAGATTTAGTGGTCTCAGAGTCGCAGTTTAAGAACTATACTGAGGATATACCCCTCCCTCGCCTCACTGAGAGTCAAACTAGTTTGTTGAATCGAAAGATTGATTTAGCAGAATTGAAGACTCTGTTGAAACATTTATTTAAAGAAGGGTAGTGCAGCGGGAAGGGACGCCATTCCGAATGAACTCTATGTGGCGTTGGCTGAAGAGATCGCTCCGGTTCTTGTGACTCTGTTTGATAGTATTTTTTCAGAAAATAACCCAATCCCTAATTCATGGGATGAGGCCGCAGTTTCTTTGATTCTAAGGCTAAATAAAAACCCAAAGAACTGCGAGTCATACCGACCTATCTCCCTGCTAAATTGCGATTATAAAATCTTTGCACAAATCTTAGCAGGGAGGTTGAATTTGGTAATGACTTCCCCGGTTCATCCTGATCAGAAGGGATTCATCAGAGGTCTTCAGCTTCATGAGTTAACACATGAGCTAATTGGGGCGATTGATATAGCCACTGCCCATAACTGTCTCCTCTCGATTTTTGCTTTCGACGCGGCGAAGGCTTTTGATCGAGTGAACTGGCCTTTTTTAATATATATGACTCAACGGTTTGGGTTGGGTGATTATTTTATTAGAGCGATTAAAAATATCTACAAAACGCCCACTGCCAGACTTATTATTAATGGTAATCTCTCCAAATCAATTAAGTTAGAACGAGGGACGAGGCAGGGATGTCCGTTATCCCCTTTATTATTTAACTTATACATAGAACCCCTGGCTTGTAGCATTAGGGCCAGTAACATATTTACACCTTTTAGATGGGAGGGTTGGGAGAAAAAAGTCGCCTTATATGCAGACGACTTGATGATCTTTTCTAGCGACTCCCCTGCTATCTTACCCTGTCTGGAGAAACTATTGACGAATTTCGGAAGGATCTCAGAGTATCTAATTAATTCTCAAAAAACAGGGATTATGACATGGAACACATCTGTAAGCTCAGTTACAACAAAACAGCAAATTTGATATCTTGGCATCCAGATCACTCATGATATCACTAAGATGATCCTGGTAAACTTAGATCTTAAACAGAAAGAAATGGTTATGTTATTAAATTCTTGGAATAGTCTTGCACTATCTATCTTGGGCCGTTCTAACTTAATTGAGATGTCAATTCTGCCAAAGTTCACTTTCATCTTTAATACGATTCCGTTATCTTTTGATCAGTCTGCTTTGAAAAAAGTACAAGGGTCAATAAATAGCTTTCTCTGGGCTAATAAGGGGGTGAGGATTGCATGGCGGAAGCTGAGATGTTCAAAGGTAGAGGGGGGTATTGCCAGCCCGGATCTCCTCTTTTACTGTTTTGCTTTTCAGCTAAAGAGTGTAAGACCTCTCCTCTTCAACTCTTCTTGTTTTCCTCCTATGCTCCTAGCCATGTCTAAAAATACCCCACAAGGGGGCGACGGAATTCTTTTTAAGTTTGGACACCCAAAATTCTTTAAAAAAATAAAACTAAAGGTTTTAAGTTCGGCCTGTGAAGTTTGGTTTCAAATCAGGAAGATCCTGAAGATCTCTTATTATAGTGCAGGGGCCCCCATTTGGAACTCCCCAGTTATACCAGTCTGTTTAAAAGACTGCCTATCCACGGTATTACAGGAGGAAGGTATTATGAGTTGAGGCCAACTGCTTCAAGGGAATAAACTCCTCCCGTGGGACGTGTTGTATAATGCTACGAATCAAAGACTTGCAAGATTTAAGTTTTATCAACTATCTAGTTGGGCCTCACCTTTGGACAAAGAAGAAGAAGATAGTGTAGATCATGAACTCTCTCTTCGTGGCCGTCTATCTCAACAAAAGGAGGTTTCCAAATGGTACTGGCTTCTGATTAAGAGTGAACCCCCCTTAGTACCTATGGAGGAGTCCTGGAGAAGAGACCTGCCTTCGACCAACGTAACACGTCTTTGGCAAGTATCGATGCGCACTCTTTGGAATGTGGTTAAAGCTGCTTATCTTAAGAGGAACCAACTGTTTACACACCATAGGGCATATTGGTCTCCAAAGAAGTTGGCCAAATTGGGAGGTGCTCATCAAAAGGTTTGTCCGAAGTGCGAGTCCGATGATGCGGATGATCTGCACATGTTTTGGCAGTGTCCTTCTATCCAGGGCTTCTGGCAAGACATAGGTAAGACTGTCTCGGAGGTTCTGGGGCGAGAGATCAAGGTAAGCTTAAGTATGGTTATATTTGGGGTCCTACAGGAGGAGGGTATTAATTATAATTTGTCTAATTCACAGGCGTCTCTTTTGTTTGTGTTGGTCCTTCTAGCTAGGCGTGAAATTTGCCTAAAATGGATTATACCACAATCACCAGTAATTCTAGATTGGGTGGTTTCGGTTAGGCGTATTTATAATTTAGATATGGCTAGTTCATCAAGGAAAAGATGCAAAATATAGAGGAATTGGGTTGATTGGGAGAATAAGCTCTGGTAAAACTTATTTTGCTTTTTGTTTTCTTATACATAAAAGTCCAATGATTATTAAATAAGTGAGTGCGGAGTTAGTCTATTTACCTTGCGGTGGTGAAAGGTACCCCCCGCTACACCTATCACTAATCTCTATCAGAATCTTGGCAACTGGTTTTGTTGGATCCCTGGGGGACTAGTAACTCGAAGGTATCATTACACATGTACGGGCACCCTTAAATAAACCTTGGTTTGCGTTAAGATTTCTCACTTATTTATGTTTAATGAGGACAAAAAAAGAAAAAGAAAAAAAACATAAATTTTATGAACATTAGTGGAAATAGAAATTCTCAGAATAGCTGGCAGAAATGTATAATCAGTTGTGTTTTAACGGTTTTATGAAATCTTAAGTATTTGGTAATATTGTGATGGTTTTTATTAACTTAGAACAATAAATTGATTGATTGATTGGAATATACATATTTATTATAATCGCACACCAAAGAACAAAAAGTGAATCAAATACACAACACATACAAATGTTGTGGTGTTGTCTAATTTAAATGTGTTTAAAAATACACACCATAATTGTTCTATGTCATTATAAAAAACAGAAACTTCACTTCAATCACTACACTTCATTCAGGAACTAGAAGAGACATTCTATCCTGTGCTTAAATAAAAAAAAAATGTTAGTAAGAATTACATTTTCATTTCAAACATGTACCTGTTCCTCTGGTAATCCATACAGCTTGCTGTACAGGGGCAGGATCTCATCAGCCAGCATCTCCAGCTCCTCTGGCAAAATATTTGGGGCCCCGTCTTTGGCTTTACCTGGCATTGCGGCTCCCAGAGTTAGGAAACAGCTGCAAAAGTTGAGGAGTTGTTCTTGGTGGCACTGTTAGGAGGCAAGTGAGCTTTTTTTAACGCTGCATATATCTACACGACATGCAAGATCGTTAACAGAAACTGACACATCCATTGGCTTTTGTACGTTGCTTTCACACATGTTAGCCTATGGCTTTGTCCGTTGTGGAGTTTCACAGCCACTACCTGGTCAACTTCTGCCGACTTCCGTCTATTGCAAATGCCTGATGGTGAGGTCAGACTTCTGCCATTTTAGATTGGTAAATGATGTGTTTGTGAATGATAAGTGTGTCACCACCACTGAAAATGAGGGGTAGTTTGTTTACATATACAAAATGCTAATGTTATTTATTTGTTTTGTTAAAAAAGTATTATGGTATTGCATTACTGTGGTTAAATGCGATAGTTGCACGGTTTTATTACACTTCTGTTGACAGAATTTTATTGAAAACATTTGTAAACAAAAACAATGTGTAAATAATGCATTTAACCCCTTCACTGCTAGGCCTTTTCCCCCCTGTGCTAAGCCTTTTTTTTTAGCTGTTTGGGGTAGTTCGCGCTTAGGCCCCTGTAACTTTTTCTCCATATAAGGAATCCACGTCAAATTTGCGTCCTGTTTTTTCCAACACTCCGAGGATTCCACAAAGGTACCCACGTTTTGTGCATTCCCTAGAGGGGACCCAGAAATTAGCCAAAATACAGCTACATCTTTTTTATTATTTTAAATGGGAAAAAAGTGCTGCAGAAGAAAGTGTCTGGTTTTATCCCTGCAAATGGCATCAACAAAGGACTTGTGGTGCCGAAATCACCATCCTCTCAGCTTTCAGGGACAGGCAGACTTTTGTCAGAAAACCCAAATTGCATACACAGTTTTGGCATTTTACTGGGACATAGCCTATTTTTGCTATTTTATGTGCTTTCAACCTCCTTCCAGTTAGTGGTAGAAATGGGTGTGAAAGCAATAATGAATCCCAAAGAGCTATTCATTTCTGCAAAGTAGACAAAATTCTGAATTTAGCAAGGGGTCATTTGTGTAGGTCCTTCAATGTCTTTTTATAGAAACTAACAGTAAAAAATATTGAAATTGAGTTTAAATGTGTTGGTTCCGCGGCTGGCGGTGTGAATGGCCCTGCGTGTATCATTTGTGCCAACATTTTCACCTGTAACTTCTTCTAAATATGACAGATTTTTTAAAGCAATATACCGTTACATCTGCTGGACCCTTCTGGTTGCGGGGATATATAGGACTTGTAGGTTCACCAAGAACCCGAGGAACCCAGAACCAATAACTGAGGTGCGTCTTGCCATGGTTTTGCATTGTGTACAGGGTATACAGCAATTCATTTGGTAAAATATAAAGAGTGAAAAATAGGTACCAAGGGAACCTATATATTTCCGAAATGGGAACAAAATATAGAGTTTAGAAGCAATGGTTATTTGTTAATCTCCAATATTGTGGGTACCCATACAAGCATGTGAATTAGAGGACATGTTTCCAAATGACTTCTTTATTACACATTGTCTTACATTTGGAAGGCAGAAATGCAAAGAAAGTTAATTGGTAATAACACTTGTTCTACTATTCTGTGTTTCCCTAAGTCTCCCGATAAAAATGCTACCTCACTTGTGTGGGTAGGCCTAGTGCCTGCAACAGGAAATGGCCCAACACGCAACGTGGACACAACACATTTTCCAGTGAAAACTGACCCTTTTTTTGCAATGTGCCTAGCTGTGGATTTTGGATCCTAGCTCAGCCGGCACCTAGGGAAACCTAGCAAACCTATACATTTTAAAAAACTAAACATCAATGGAAATCCAGGATGGGGTGACTTGTGTGGCTCTCACCATGTTCTGTTAGCCGGAATTCTTTGCAAACCTTAAACTTTGTCAAACAAAACACATTTTCCTCTCATTTCTGTGATTGAGAGTTCTGGAATCTGTGAGAAGCCACAAATTTCCACCCACCCAGCATTCACCAAAGTCTCCCGATAAAAATGGTACTTCACTTGTGTGGGTAGACCTAGAACCAGTGACAGGAAACGGCCCAAAACACAACGTGGACACATCAAATGTTTCCACTGATAACTGACCTTTTTTTGCAATGAGGCTAGTTGTGGATTTTGAACCCTAGCTCAGCCGGCACCTAGGGAAACCTAGCAAACCTATACATTTTTCAAAACTAGATACCCAGGGGAATCCATGATGGGGTGACTTGTGTGGCTCTCACCAGGTTCTGTTACCCAGAATCCCTTGCAAACCTCAAACTTTGTCAAAAAAACACCCTTTCCTCACATTTCTGTGATGGAAAGTTCTTGAATCTGCATGGATCCACCTACTTCCCCCATCCAGCATCCCCCAAAGTCTCCTGATAAAAATGGTACCTCACTTGTGTGGATAGGCCTAGTGCCCGCGACAGGAAACAGCCCAAAACACAACGTGGACACATCACATTTTTCCCGTGAAAACTGACCTTTTTTTGCCATGTGCCTAGCTGTGGATTTCAAACCGTAGCTCAGCCGGCACCCAGGGACACTTAGGAAACCTATACATTTTTGATAACTAGACACCAAGGGGAATATTCAGTATGGGGTGACTTGTGTGGCTCTCACCAGGTTCTGTTACCCAGAATCCCTTGCAAACCTCAAACTTTGTAAAGAAAAAACACATTTTCCTCACATTTCTGTGATGGAAGGTTCTGGAATCTGTGTGAATCAACAAACTTCCACCCACCCAGCATTCCCCAAAGTCTCCCAATAAAAATGATACCTCACTTGTGTGGGTGGGCCAAGTACCCGCCGCAGGGAAGGGCCCAAAACGTATTGTGGAGACATAAAAATTACCTATCACAAAGCGACCTGGTTTTGCAAGGGGGTCATCTGTCTTTTTGGTCCCGGACTTGGCAGCCATCTAGGGAAACCTACCTAACCCAGACATTTCTGAAAACTAGACAGCTGGAGGAGTCCAGGGAGGTATGGCTTGCGTGGATCCCCCAACGTTTTCCTACCCAGAATCCCCTGCAAACCTCAAATTTACATGAAAAAAATCAAATTTTTCTCACATTTCTGTGTGGAAAAGTTGTGGGATCACTGGGCTGACAATAATTTCCTACCACCCAACGTTCCCCCAGGTCTCCTGATAAAAATGGTACCTCACTTGTATGGGTGGGCCAAGTACCTGCGGCAGGGAAGGGCCCAAAATGTATTGTGGAGTAATAATTGTCTTTTATGTCTTTCTCTGCCAAGGAGTATATTCCTTCCTGGAAAAATCTACCAGCTCTAGATATTTTCGTAAACTAAACACGCAGAGGAGTACACGGTGATGTCTGTCTCATGGATCCCAACAAGTTATCTTACCCACAACGTCCTGCAAACCTCAAAATGTGACTAAAGTCACATTTTCCTTGCATTACTGTGCCATAATTTTCACGCTTCAGAAAGAAACGACACATTTCCTACCTCACAGCATTTACCCAAGTCTCCCAATAAAAATGGTACCTCACTTGTGTGGGTGGGCCAAGTACCCCCAGCAGGGAAGGGCCAAAAACTTATTTTTCCTAGAGAGAATGTACACCTCGGCAGAGAAAGACAGAAAAGACAATTAATAATGCACAACCATCAATTCCTCAAGCACACACATACTGGTTGGATTTGGCACGAGGGTGAGTAATGGTTCGGTATACAAAATCTTATTAACAAGAAATTGCACAAAACTGAAACGCACTGTTAATAATTGAAAGGACAAAAAACTGAACCAGTGACTCACAGCTCGTGAGCTGTAAAGCTGCGTCAAGGCCCTAACCGCTTTACAGGCCATTCACACACCTTTCGTACGTGATACACGCAAGGCCATTCACACCGCCAGCCATGGAACCAACACATTATAACATTCACAAAAAGGGACAATGCAGAGAAAGACAGAAAAGACAAATATTACTGCACAACCATCTATTCCTCAAGTACACACACATACTGGTTGGATTCGGCACGAGGGTGAGTGATGGTTCAATATATAAAATTTTAATAAGAGATTTCACAAAAATGAAATGCATTGTTAATAATTGAAAGGACAAGAAACTTACCCAGTGACTCACAGCTCATGAGCTGTAAAGCCATGACAAGGCACCAACCTCTTTACAGGCCATTCACACACCTTTCATACATGTGACACACACAAAACCATTCACACCGCCAGCCGCGGGCGCAGCACATAACAGTACTCACATCAACAGACAGCGCCATTCAAGGGCCCATCACTTTCGCATGTCAACATGCCTGACCCAGCAACCACCCAGGCTGATGAATTGTGTGGACTGGCATTTGGCTACCAGTGTGTGTAGTGACCAGCAGCAAGTCACTACTCACATACCGCCAGTCAAGCGCCAGTCGGCACTCACCGCCAGCCAAGTGCCAGTCCCCACTCACTGCCAGCTAAGCACCAGCCCATGCACACCGCCAGCCAAGCGCCAGTGCAACACTCACTGCCAGCCAAGAGCCAGTCCACGCACACCACCAGCCAAGCGGCACTCCACGCACACCACCAGCCAAGTACCACTCCACACACACTGCCAGCCAAACGCCAGTCCACGCACACTGCCAGCCAAGTGCCAGTCCACACTCACCACCAGCCAAGCGCTAATCCACACACACCACCAGCCAAGTGCCAGTCCACACACACCACCAGCCAAGCGCCAGTCCACACACACCGCCAGCCAAGTGCAAGTTCACGGACACTGCCAGCCAAGCACCAGACCATGCACACTGCCAGCCAAGCGCCAGTCCACGCACACTGCCAGTCAAACGCAAGTCCACACACACTGCCATCACATTTAGCTTCTTTTTATACAAAAAAGAAAACACAAACAAATTGTAAGTAGATACAAAACTGCAAAAACAAAAGCTGAAACTAAATACATCGCACTAATGCCAACCTTGAAACTGAACAAAAAATCTAAAACAATACAGAACAGGCAGTTCACTTTACCACTCATGGATGCTCCCCAAAAATATTTTGCGTGTGGTACATTCTACAACAAGCAGGCACACACAGCGCAGGGTTAGAAGGACACTCTGGGGCAGTACATACGAGTCTCCTTCCGTGTACCCCTTTGTCAACAGACTCTACATCTCCTACTGGGAAAGTCTTTTGTGGGCTTGGGAGGAACGTGATCAGGAAAGTAGCGATCTTTCAATGTAGCCACATCCTCCACCAACTCTAGGAACCCTTGCCTGTTCCACTACAACAAGGCTGCCTTTCACAGACTCCTGAAACGTAACACAAGTCATTCTTGACTCAGGAGAACAATCCTTAAATACAACAAAAGCATTAAAGGTTGCCAAGTGGAAAAGATGGATAGGTAGCTTCTTGAATCAAATGTAAGCCTTACGAAGAGCAGTGTAAGGTTCCAAACTCTGATCTACTCTATCAACACCACCCATGCACCTATTATAGTCTAAAATGCACACAGGTTTGCGCACTTCAGCAACCTGGCCCCAACCAGTCACAGGTGAAGTGCTTTCATCATGGATGGTAGTCAGCATGTAGACATCTCTCCTGTCTGCAAACTTCACAGCTAGATGTTCCTCACTATGCAACACACTGCACTGTCCCCGCTCAAGCTTTTGACAAACAAGTTCTTTTGGGAATCCTTTAAGGTTAGAGCGGATTGTACCGCAAGCAACAGTGTCCACTTTGGCCAATTCCCTGAACAACTGCACACCAGTGTAGAGGTTATCTACATATAACTAGTGACCTTTGTTAAAAAGTCCTCTACCAAGTTCCCACACAATTTTCTCACTCACTCCGAAAGTGGATTGACAACCAGGGGGCCAATCCTTGAATCCCTACCGGTGTACACCCTGAAATTAGAGACATACCCAGTCCTACTGTCACACAGCATATACATCTTAATTCCATAGTGTGCCCTCTTGCTAGGAATGTACTGCCCAAAAACCAAGCGGTCCCTGATCAAGACCAAAGACTCATCCACAGCTATTTCTTTCCCTGGAGCATAGATCTCAGAAAATCAATTTACAAAGTGATCAATGATAGGCCGAATCTTAAAAAGACGGTCACAATCTCATGGCAACACTAAATCATTATCGACAAAATGCAGCATCCGAAGCAGAAGCAAATACTGATCACGACTCATGATTGCCGGAAATGTAGCCGTTGCCATAAAGGGACTAGTGGACGAATATGAAGACAACAATGGCTTCCTTATCAAGCCCATCAAAAAAGGTAAACCCAATAACTTCTTCAACTCTTCCAGATTTGTGGGAGTCCACTGGGTAGCTCTTGAGTGGGGCCTAAGTTTGGCACTGTAGTACCTCAAATACTGTTCAGAATACAAATTAGCCTGCTCAACAATCTCCACCAAAAATACCTCATCCATAAACAACTGTAAAAATGTATAGGCAAAAGGTTTTCAGTATCCACTCAACACCCTGGGACACCGGTTAAGTCAGGTAATGCTGGCTGCACCATGCTGGGGCAACCCAGAGGTCAGTTCTTCCAATGGGAAGCCTTGTAGCCCTACGCTGCAGCCCAGATGCCTCTTGCTGCACTATTGGTACATCAATGTCCTCCTCTAAAACAGGCACTTAATCTGCACTAAGAGTGGCTTCATCATCTGATGATTCCTCTCAGACAGACAATTCACTGCCAGAATCTACCACTCCCTTCTCTGCATCAGATGCAGAGCCAGTCTCTGAACTATGGTCAGAGGAAGACTCAAAAAGCATACCAACAACCGAATGAGCAGTAATCCTGCGGCTAGCCATAATCCTTACTAAGAAAGGAGACTTCACAAACAAGTCAACAACAACCAACACTGTGCAAAATATATAATAAACAAAGTGTGGCTTTATCACATAGATCTATAAACTCAAAAACTATACAACTCACTTGCCAGAGACAGCTACACTCACCAGCACCTAATCTGCAAAGACACAGCAAAAACCAAGGATATCCCACTAGAAAGAAAAAACAAAACCAATTACTCAAAAGACAACAAAATACACATCGAGCACAAATGCAAATAGATTTTCACACTCAATAAAACAGAAGCTAAACATACTGCTATTATTACACCATTTACAAAAACATTCATGCAGGGAAATGAAACTCATTTAGAGTAAATAGAACAAAAAACGTTTTCTTACCAAACACATGCAACTACACAAACTGCAGAACCACCATTGACGAAACCGCAACCTGGAACATCAGTCAAAAGAGCAAAAGCCTTGAACTAGAATAAAAAGGTGAAATAAAACATTACAAATGCAATTCACAAGAAATAAAACAATTAACATTATAACACGCTATGTCACTACTCAAATGGCCAATCTGCCACCAAGGGGGACAGAAAAACAGCCAAAAGTAAATAATAACTGATGCCACATCCTATTGGGGCAACCCTTACCCAAGAGGCCACCACCAAACATAAATATATATAAATCCCTGGTGCTAGTGTTTTTTTTAACCCAACCTCCTGGGGCAGACGGGCCTTTAAACAGGGCTGACAAGTATAAAAAAAACTGAGGGGCGATCCTTGCCCAGGGGATCAAAATCAGCCCAATCTGTCCCCGGGGGGGTGGGGAGGGGGGGGTCAGAAAACAGAAAACGGCTGATACAAAATTCCCTCTATTGGAAACGACTCTTGCCCAAAGGGTCACTTCCATTTACAAAAAATCCCTCGTTCTAGTGGGTTTTCTACCCCCACCCCCCCTCGGGGGGCAGATGGGCCTTTAAAAGGGGCTGAACCGCCCCCTGGGCAGGGAGCGGAAAACGGCGAAAAGTATTAAAAAAACAGGCTGATTTGTCCCCAGAGGGGGCATAAAATGGCCAACAGAAAATCACCCCCTTTGGAAGCGACCCTTGCCCAAGGGGTCACTTCCATTTACAGAAAAAAAATCCCTGGTTCTAGTGGGTTTTTTACGGCCCCCTCAGGGCCGATGGGCCTTCAAAAGGGGCTGATCCACCCCCAGGGAGGCAGAAAACAGATCAAAAGTATAAAAAAAAATGATGGGGCGATCCTTGCCCAAGGGATTGCCCCCATGCAGTTTTAAAAATGGCTGATCTGTCCCCAGAGGGGGAGAAACCAGCAGAGAGAAATTTGGCCCCTTTGGAATCGACCCTTGCGCAAGGGGTCACTTCCATTTCAACAAAAAAAATCCCTGGTGCCTAGTGGGGGCATTCCATGTGCGTGATCGCAACCCCATGCATCAATCACCTACCTACTCCTCTGGACGCCTGAAAGCAAATGGCTTCCAGCGTGTCCGGAACTTCCTGATGACGTGGGCGCACGCTGTGCGTGCTGACATCATGGGATTGCCGAGGGAAGGGTCGGGGTGGCAGCGGAAACTCTTCCCCTGCCATCCCTATTTGGGGGGTAGATGGGCTGCCCATGGGGGTGAGCGCCAGCGCTTCCCCCATGGGTGGGGCTCATGACGGAACCGTTCTGTCATAAGCATGGAAGGGGTTAAAATGTATTATTTACACATTTCATTTTTTTTGCAAAATACACATAATAAATGTAATCTAAAAGAAAAACACAAATAAATGTTGGGTACATTTATGTTCAAAAAGAATTTTTTGAAAAATAAATGAAATGTGTGTTGTAGTTTGAGAATGTGTTTGCAAAATTCTGAACATTTTTTTAAACTTTCAAATGCAGACATATGAACCCAGGGAGAGTGAGAAGATGACAGCCTGAAGTTATGAGGCCATTTCCAGACCTTGCCACCGTGGAAGAACGGAAAATAATCAAAGAATTCAGATTAAATAGGCAAACTGTTATTGATTTAGGTCATCAGCTGGAGCCAGATCTTCTGCCTCACAATAGGAATCCCACAGCAATAACACCAATAGTGAAATTAATGGCAGTACTCCATTTTGTGGCCAAAGGATCACTGCAATACACTGTTGCAGAATCTGGTGCACCCAACTTTCAGTGGTGTGGTACAAGACGTTCTTTCTTCAGTGTTGAGACACATCAACAACTTCATATAGTTTCCAAGAAACGAGGATTTTGCCAATGTGAAGGGAGATTTTTATGCTTAGGGTCTAAAAAGCAGGTAAAATGATGTCCTGAAATGGAGAAAAAAATTAGGAAGTATACGTAAAATTTAGCAAACATTCAACACAACACAGTAGAGAGGAGAAATGCTAAATAAATCATTCCAAGGCCTAGCAGGGTAAAATTCTTAAAATTAAACAATTTAGAAGGAGAAATAGCATTAGTCATCATATAAACATTGCAAAGTACATTTATTTTCAAAACAACTTCTATTCAGCATACAACTTAATATACATTAAAATGTATAAGTCAACATACTTTGATGTGTGAAACAACATCAATTCTATAAAATAACAAGAAAGTGACAACATACAAAATTAAACACTTTAACATATGTGAAAATATGAAAGAAAAGAGAGAATGACCAAAATAACATTGCAATATTATTTTCACAAAACAAAACACAAGGCATCATGTTAGTTGCAGTCATTTCAATTAAACATTGGAGAGAGGATGTGGCCTAACGGCTAAGGCGGTTGACCTCGAAGCTGGGGAACCGGGTTCGAATCTCAGCAGGGACGCTCAACATCCTGTGATTCTGGGGAAATCACTTAAATTCCTGTGCCTAACCAAAATGAATGTGTCCGTCTGTAATGCAACTGGTGACTAATGTAAAGTGCTCTGATACCTTCGAGTCTAGTTCGCACTATATAAAACTCCAGAAAAAAACAAAAAAACATTAACACTCACAGAATTATAAATTGAACATACCTAGTAAAATTTATGCAGCGAAAATGAACAGACATTTACAATATAACACACATATATGGAATATGTTAGTAGATGAAAAAACACTTACAAGCACCATAACATCATGTGAAATTAAAAGGAGATTGAAACCTGTAATCTTAAGTACAACAAAATACATTCAAAGAAATGAGATCAAAACTAAAATTAAAACATGAAGAAAAACACACATAATGACAACACATATTAACAATTAGTAAAATGAGAAAAACAACAATGCTACAAATTTCCTAAAAAAAATTAAACATACATTTATACATGAGTTTTTTATGTTTCAAAAAGGTGCAAAACACATTAGCAACAGCTAAATTAAAAGCAAAAATGACATTTAGGTTTAGTGACAAATTCAAAAGTATAACTTATCCGTCTCCACTACACAGGGAATTCCTGTCAAGCCTTCATTATGTAGGATCTGCAAGAACTTCTCCTCCCAGGAATAAAGTTGTAAGGGGGGATGGGAGAACCACCACCAGTCCTCTGGGCCTCCAGGTGATAGTAGGAGGCCAGGGAACACACTCTCCCCAGCAGGTCGTTCCACTTCTTCCTTATTTCCTCCTGTGTGCGCAGGTTGTTTACTACAACATTCACTCTGTCAACTATTCTGGCCCACATTTGCCTTTTCTGAGCCATAGTTGCATTTTGTATTTGGGCTCCAAATATTTGTGGCTCTACTCTAATAATTTTATCCACCATGACTGACAATTTTCCCTCAGAAAAACATGGATTTCTCCTCCCTGCCATTATTAATTAATAAACTTAAATGAATTTAATAACCCACAAAATAATTTAAAAAAACACAAAATTAACAAGAAACAGAGAAAGCAATAAAAATCTGACTGACTGAAAAAGTACTCAGGAACTGCTGCAGTGGAATGGCAAAGGACCATGGTCTGAAATGGAGTGTGCTTTATAGTGTGGTATGCAGATGAAAACAATTAGCCAAACCACATTTGGTGTGTGATGTTAGCATCTATCCAAAATCCACAGGAATAGTACAATGTTGAACACGTCCCGCGACAGAAACCCTCTGTCTGCAATCCTTCGCTAGGGCAATGCCAGCACAACTGTGAAATCTAAATAGGCTTGGCACAATCCCGCCGCCCTGATGGCGATGAAGTAATGTTAGCCAGCAGAGGAGTCTGTTGCGTTGACAGCGGTGAACCGCTTACACAACAGAAAACACTGTCAGCCAGCGCACATCTAAATACAGCGGTGCGGGAATCCGTCAGCACCACGGAGAAAACGCAGCCACGGAGGAACGACGGGAATCCTACCAAGATCTAAATCAGCAAACACAACAAGATCATGGACGGAGTCCTGAAACTTTTCAACCACTCATCCCCAGTCAAGAGATCTGGGTTTAGTCAATTGTTCTTTTGGTCACTATGCCACCGCAGTTTGGACCCAGCAATATGCAAATCAGTCTTGACCTTGCTCCTCATTGGAACAGTCCAGCTCGAACTCCCAGGCCAGGTCCTTCCTAGACCGGAAACAAGCATCTTAGGACCGGTTTTGGGGTATCACGAGGCGTAATGAGGAGAAATATCTTTATTTCTCCTAATTTTTTCCTCATTCTATGTGAACTGCATTCTGCAGCAAACATACAAAGAGGAAAAAGCCTCTCATGATTGTTTTTGTGCAGGAAGGTGCCCCTTCCGACACAAAAACAATCCTGCCTACAACACAGGCACCCTTGCACCATGGTGCAAGGGTGCCTGTGTTGGCACTAGGCTACCAAAATGGCGCCAGCGCAACAGTAAAGGACAGGACTGTGCCATATTGGATAAATATGGTACATTCTTGCCCTTTCTCTGTGACGCTGGGCAGCGCAGCAAGGTGACTTGTTGCATGGCCCTGCGCCACAAGGTTCATAAATATATCCCCTAGTGCCTAGCAGACTATTCAAAAAGCCAGGTCTTCAGCTTCTTGTGAAGTTCAAAAAGTGAGGAGGAGGATCTTATGTGTAGTTGCACGTCATTCCATGCTTTAAGAGCAATGTAGAAGACCTGTTCGCCAGATCCAGTTTTCTGAATGCGTGGGATGTGTGCAAGTAGGAGTCCAGATGAGTAGAAGTGTTAGAAGGTTTGTGAAAGCAGATGCGATTGATGAGGTATACTGGGCCAGTGTTATGCAGTGCCTTGAAAATGTGGGTGGGGAGTTTGAATTGAGATCATTTGTGTATGGGGAGCCAGTGGAGCTTCTTTAGGTGTGGTGTGATGAAGTTATTTATTTAAAAAAAGGGAAGACAGTGTTCTGTAAAGTGGTTGTAACCCTAATGGGCACCTACAGATGTGGAGAAAAAAGAAGGAGCTTGTGACGTGTAAAGCAGAACACTGGAGAGGGAGGACCAATGGTAATAATAAAGTAATTGGAGCCGCTATAGGTGTGTGGTGAGATGTGGTAATGTAATATAAAGTTATTTACCGTATTACATCCAGTCTAGTTCACATTTGACATTTTTGCAGACTCTCATAAGTACCCCTTATACTTTGTTCTATCCTTTATCAGTGCCCCTTCTCCTCTTTTAGCTTGTCCCTTTTGTCTTCAATGTTATCTCTTATTCTCTGCTCAAGTTAACCTTTGTGTAGTGCCTGGTCTATAATGTTTCTTGCTTGTATCACGTATTCTCCTTGTCCTTCTAACAGCTGTTTTCTCACAATCTCACCTTGTCTACAGATATTTCTGCCTGTCCTGGCTTCTCCCTCTCTCAGCTTGCCCTCTGACCTTCCTTTTCTCTTCATTTCCCAAAGTCTGCTTTTCTCCTACTTCTTTCCAACCCTCCAGTGAAACATTTTACACTTCTCCATTCCAATGCTGCTTGTACTTTTCCTCTTGAGCATCTCTCTTCTCCTCTCCATAGCTTTAGCACAAGTTTCAGTCTCAATATTCCGGTCATCTCTGCATTCGCTTGGCTATGCCAAAACCTGGAATTTACAAGGCTGTTTGGCTGGTTATGCTCTTTACCAAGTTCTTGGCAGGTCCTGACTCCAGGAAGAAGGGGCTTGGGCAGAAACGTCCTGATAACAGGAGCAAAAACAAACTTGCTGGAAGGAGACAAAAGAAGCAACTAGCAGAGTTTTTGCATAAGGGACGAGCAATGACAGACCCCATCAAGAGGCACTGAGGCAATGTGCTGAGAAGGGAGAGCAAGGTACCTGATGCGGAAAAGACAGCTGAAGAGCAAATTGTACTCTTGAGAAGGGAATATATTACTTACCCTGTAAGCGTCTATTCATAGGGTGTAGTGAAGAAGATTCATATGCTTAGCATACTCCCGCCATCTAGTGTTGGGCTCGGATGTTTGCAAATTGTTTTTCGTCAAAGAAGTCTTTTGAGTCAAGAGGTATAGTGACTCCTCCTATAGCCTGTATTGCGCATTAAGATCTGCTTCTTTGTTATATTGTTTTTGGCTCATAGGGTGAGGTTAAGATAGTAAATGAAATATTAAAGATGAATGTAAAAGGTATAGTTGAGAACGATAAATGTTATCTATAACAGTGTGTACATCAGCAAGTAGCTTCTGAGAAGGAGCGTGGGTGCATATGAATCTACGACACTACACGCTACGAATAGATGCTTACAGGGTCAGTGATATATTCCATTCGTAGGATGTGTTGGGCATAGAGACATATGCTTAGAATCTAGTGTAAAGCAGTGCTCCCCATACCCAGTGGTTAAGTAATGGCTGATGTAGATGCTATAAAAAGTGTTCGTAATACTGCTTGCTCCATTTTAGTTTAGCTTGTTGGTTAGCTAAGGCATGAACGCAAAAATGTTTTGTGACTGTATGTGGGTTATTCCATGTGGCTGCTTTACAGATGGAATGTTTCCCAGGAAAGCCATGGAGGCTCCTTTTTTGCGGTTGAAATGAGCTTTTGAAACTGCAGGTAGCACGTTTGGCCTTGTAGTAGCAAGTTTGTATAAATCTTATTATCCACCTTGCAATTCCTGGTTTGGAGATTGGCGAGCCTTCATGAAGATTGGAAACGGTTACGAAAAGCTTTTGAGTTTTTCAAAAAGGTTTTGTTCTGTTGATGAAATACATTACAATTTTTTTAACATTGAGTGTGTGCAGAGCTCATTCCGCTACCGAGTCTGGTTTTGGAAAGAATACTGGGAGCTCAATGGTTTGCCTTACATGGAGAAAAGAAACCCCTTTAGTGAGGAATTTGGTATTTGTCAGGATGTACTTTAAAGAAAGTTTCTTCTAAGGTGAGTGTTTGAAGTTCACTGATTTATCTAAGAGATGTTATAAGTACTAAGAAGGCTAGCTTCCATGTGAGGAACTGTAGTCCACATGAATGTTGTGGTTCAAATGGAGGACCCATAAGTCTGGTAAGAACTATATTAAGATTCCTAACAGGTACTGGTGGAATGGAGGGAGGTATAACTCTTTTGGTCCATCCATAAAAGCTTTGACAACTGGAATTTTAAACAAAGACGTGTGTTGTCTGTTTTGCATGTATGCAGCTAGTGCAACTGAATGGAGGTGCATGCAAGACCTGTTTTTGTAGATGTAGTAGGTAGCAAATAAGGTCTGGTACTGTGGGGAGAGCGGTTGCATTTATTCTGCTATGCAAAAGTGCACGTCTTTTCCATTTTGCGGCGTAACATGCCCGTGTGGTAGGCCTACAGACTTTTTTTAGAATGGTCATACATTCTTGTGGAAGATTCAGATATCCAAATTCTAGAAACTCAGGAACCAGATCACTGGATTGAGTTGTTTGGGGTTGGGGTGTATAACCCTGCCCTGCTCCTGAGATAGAATGCAGGGCCATATTGGTAATTTGTTGTGTGGCTCAACTGATAGATGTAGAAGCGTGGTGAATCATGTTGTCGAGACCATTTTGGGGCTATTAGAATTAGTGTGAGAGATGTTTGTGTGAGCTTCTGAACCAGGTAAGGAATGAGTGGGAGAGGTGGTAAAGCGTAAGCAAATATCCCTGACCAGTTGATCCATATGGCATTGCCTTTGGATTGAGGGTGAGGAAACCTGGAGGCGAAGGTTTGGCATTTTGTGTTCTGGTGTGTGGCAAAGAGGTCTATCTCTGGGGTTCCCCACTGTTGGAAGTATGAGTGGAGTAGTGCTGAATCAATGTCCCCCTTGTGTACCTGTTGATGCATCCTGTTGAGCACATCTGCAAAGTTGTTGTCCAACACTGGTAGATTTTCTGCTAGGAAGTGGATGTTGAGATGTATGGCCCAATGCCATATGCGCTCTGCTGTCCACAAGAGCTGTATGGAGTTTGTGCCCCCGTTTTTTAATGAAGTACATGGCTGTCATGTGGTCTGGGCGGACTAGGACCACTTTGTGTTGAAGATATTGTTGAAAAGCTTTGAGAGATGATTGAATCGCAAAAAGCTCTAGATACTTCTGCACTCATGACCACTGTCCGTGCACAGTTAGGTCTAACATGTATGTCCCCCAACCGTGTAAGGATGCATCTGTTGTAATGGTCACCTGGGGAATAGGGGCTTTAAAGGTTCACCCCTGCAACAGATTGTTGCTGTTCCACAACTGCAGAGAGTGATGGGTCGCTGGCCCTGTCAACATTAGATCTTGTATGTGCCCTTCCGCTTGAGACCATTGCAATTGTCTGCATTGTTGTAGGGAGGGCACGTGTAGACGTGTGTGGTACTATGGAGATACCTGAGGCCATCATACCTATAAGGCTCATCACTGTTTTGACTGTGATGTGACGATCTGGTTGAAAAAGAGGCAGTACAAGTTGTTTCTTTTGTACTCTTGCAGAACTGTGATAAGCTTTTGTGGAAATTGAGTTTAGGGTAGCCCCTAAGAACAGTTGCACTTGTAATGGTTGCCTGTGGGATTTTGCAGCATTTCGGATGAAGCCTAGTTTGTACAGAAGGTTGATTACCTTCGGAGTGTCCTGCAGACAACTCTGCTGGTTTGCACTCTTGATCAGCCAATCATCGAAGTAGGGGAAAACATGTGTGCCCCCCACCCTTCTGTGATGAGTGGCTACTACTGCCAGACATTTTATGAATACTCTTGGTGCAGTAGTTACTCTGAATGGTGACACTTTGAACTGGTAATGTTGGCCTCTTACTTGAAAACTGAGGTAGCGACGATGGGCTGGGTGTATTGGTATGTGAAAATAGGCGTCCTTAAGGTCTATGGCTGTCATGAAGTCTCCTTGCTGTAGTAGTGGAATGACTTCCTGTAGAGTGACCATGTGGAAGTGCTCTGACAGGATGTATTTGTTGAGTGGTCTTAGGTCGAAGATGGGCCTTAAGGTGCCATCTTTCTTTGGAATGAGTGAATATAGTGAGTATATCCCTTGTCCTTTGTGTTGCTTTGAGACTAGCTATCTTGCCTCCTTTTGAAGCAGAGTTTGAACATCCTTTTGTAGGAGTGTTAAGTGTTGTTGATGTGATAGCTTGAGTTCAAGGTGGGATATTGGGTGGACTAGAGGTGAGTTCTAGACAATATCTGTCTTTTATGATAGAGAGGATCCACTGATCTGATGTAATGTGTACCCAATGTGTGTGGTAGTCCTGTAACTGTCCCCCTACTGGTGTTAAATGTGGGGGGAAGGCAGACAGAGTCATTGTTTTGTGAAAGTGGCTCCCTTGGAAGCCAAATCATGTCCTCAAACCCTGCTGGTATTGCTTCTGTAGTGTGTTATACTATGCGCCTCGTGTATACTGTGATTGGTAAGAGCTTTGTTGCTCACGAGTGGTACCCGTGTCTGTAGAGGTGGTACCTTTACACTCCCCTCTGTATTGGCCCCTTCAAAAGCACCCCTTATGTTAATATGTTTGGAGGGTCCCCATGGCTTTAGCAGTGCCTGTGTCCTTTTTAATTGTTTCAGATTTCATTCACTTATGGTCCAAAAAGGTGTTTTCCATCAAATGAAAAATTGAGTAGGTATTGCTAGACAACAGGTTTACACCCAGACCCTATTAGCCAAGCTGATAAGACAGTTGTTGACCTCTCTTGCACTAGTGTCTGCTGAGTATAAGGCACACTGGATTGTAGCATTAGATACGATTTTCCCATCTTCAACTAATTCTTCCCCCCTTTGTATTGCTCAGGAAGGTGTTGAAGCAAATCCTGCATCTCATCCCACTGTTTTCTGTTGTACCTGGAGGCCAATAGAATTGGCAATTTGAAGGTGGTTTTCTGCCTGTACTACAATACGTTTACCAGCAGCATCAAATTTCTTGATCTCCTTGTCTGTAGGAGGAGCATCACCTGTTCCTTGCGAATTGGCCCATTTTCTGGCAGTGTGCACTACAAGGGAACTAGGTGGAATGTGCCCTTTGACGTAGACTGAGTCAGTTGGTGAGGGTTTGTATTTTTTGTCAACCCTAGGGGTTTACATTTTGATTTGACTGGCTGCTTAAAAATATCTGTGGTGTGTTTAAGCATGCCTTTTAACATAGGTAAAAATTTGACAGTGCGTTGTGTTTTGGACAGTGTCTCTACAAGGAATTTGTCCTCTTCCTCCACTGTGTGCAGGTCAACTTTATAGTATTCCGCAGCTCTGTGAAGTACATCATAGTATGTAGTGGTATCGTCTGGTGGGGATGGTTTGGAGAGGTATAGGTCTGGATTTGTGTCCCCTTGTGGATCTACATTATAGTTATCCCATGGTTGATCAAAATTATATGGATCGCCCTGTGAGTCTGGAAATAATGAAGTGTAGTAAGGATCAGTATGATCACCAGTGCTATGCTCCCCCAGAGAAGATGTGTCAGGTGACAGGAGAGTGTGGTGGTGAGGTTGGTAGAGGTGGAAGAATAGCTTTTATTGGCAGCAGAGGGAGAGTAGGTGGGGAGGAGAAGTTATAGGTAGTGGTGGAGTAGGTGGGAGAGGAGGCGAAGTTGAAAGTGAAAATGTGATGGGACTGGTGCCCCTGTCCTTCTGTTTTTTCCATGGGGGCATTGGTGTTTGAGGCCCCATGAATTCATCTCAAAAGTATTTTTGCGCTTTGGTAAAGTGTCTGTAGGTGGGAAAGGTGGTTTGGTTGCTTCCTGTCTCTGGGTTTATGAACAGAGTCTTTTGCCTGGCGTTGCACTTTTCTAGTAACTTTGTTAAAATCGGCTGAACAGGCAGTTCATGTGCCTCTGGTGCTTTTGGCGCCAAGAGGGTTTGAGGCCAAAGATGTTTTAGATGTAGGTTTTGGTGCTGATGTTGGCTTCGAAAACTAAGGTGATTTCGGCGCTGATGGTGTTTTCGGCATCGAGGGGGTTTTCGGTGCCGAGGGGGTTTTCAGCTGAGATAGTCGTTTGGAGTCTGAAGGCACTCTGGGTCAATCTGTGACAAATTTTGGCTCCGAAGGCTTTTCTGGCATCAATACTTTTTTTTCGACACCGGCTCAGAAACTGGCTTTAACTTTGGAGAAGTAGGTGCCCTAGTTTTTTCAGTGGCCTTTACATATTGTTTCAGCGGAGGGATGACTGTCTGCTCCTTTATATTATGTCGACACCTCCATGGCCCGAGGGCAGTCAGGTACCGTGAGCCTGTATTTTAGGTTGTGTCTGGGAGGCTTTTGCCACAGTACTCATGTGCCCTGTCAAAGCGAGCTGTTGAGCTTCTAGTTTGTGGTCGGAGTCGGACCCTTCCCCACTGCTAGGGAGAAGAATGGGAAAATCCATTGGTGCGACTTATGCTTCTGCCTCCTCTTTGATGTCCCCTTTAGCGTGGAGGCTGTGTTCTGGCCCCATCTGTGCCTGTTACCTGAAGATATCAAGTGCATCTTCTGTTTGGTGCGCCTGCATTGTGCTATGGGCCCAGCGGCACTCTCTTCGTTGTCGAAGAATTTTCTTCAATCGGAAGGCCAGGCACTCTTCACACGATGTTTCGTCATGTTCCTGAGACAAGCAGAGGCTGCAGACTGGATGGTGATCTTGCCTGGAATACTTTGTGTGGGATTTGGAGCAGAAGCTGAAAGGAGTCTCTTCCATCACTCCGCTTGCTTCGAATGAAAGAAGATGGCAGTGAAAGGATGAAGTCAAGCCGAGCCCAGGCGGACAGAACGTTCTGCAGAAAACCAGTAATTCACCAGTTGAAGGATGATGGATCTGTCACCGAAAAAGACGGTGAAACTGCATCGAAGCTTCGATCCCCGAACTCCGAGGTAGACAAGCCCAACACTAGAGGGCAGGAGCATGCCAAGCATATGTATATACGGCCAACACATGCTGCGAATAAAATAGTTACGATTTTTATTGTTCATGCTCTTACAGGTCTCAAATGCGTGCAATTTCATCTACTCATACGTGCATGAGTGTAATACAGTGCTGTAGTGTCCTGTGATAACCTGTGATGTATGACAATTGGCAGGACAAAGACTGTTTAAAAAAAAAACAATTCCAATCAGTTTATCTGAAGCACTGACCATTGCCCCCTTTGCATCTGCAGATTGGTTGGATATCACAGACTAGTGAGAAAGTGGCAGAAGGACTGGCCAAAAACAAAGTGTTAGGGCCTTTCTTCAGAGAGCATGTCATTCATAGTTACAGAATGTTCAGCAATTTTACTGCCATCCAAGAAGAAAAGACAGGTATCAATTGACTCAGCCAAGCCATGTCATGTGTACCACCCTTGACAGTCATCTGCTGATACTGCTCCCAGTCCTGCAGGCTGGGTCACAGCCAGAAAATGCTCCCAGTAACTTGCAGCTGAGTCCAACTGCAGTTCAAACAAGACGTAAGCACTTTGGTAGTTTAAGATGAAAGAAATTGTAGCGCTGTCATCACCACGTGCATTTATGCTGGAAGTGCATAACTCTGAGGTTAAAATTCAACTGAGTGAGAAATTTCCTTTGTGGCACAAGACAAAGAAGGGGGTAGGTAGGTTGATACAGTTACCGCTAACCTTCATTGTTCCAGATATGAATTAGTAGTAAGTCATAGTCTAACCTGGCAAGTTATAAGGGCAATGCGCATCTTTATTTGATTATATATCATAATCATAAAAGATAAAAACATATACATAAAAGCCACATTAAAACCTTAAAAAGCCTTATTAGACACAATACAGTAGAATTCTTTCCGAAAAACAATGTGTGAGCGTTTAAGAACCTTGTAAATTTAGCAACCCAGGCTAATCTAAATGACATTATTTACTAAGCACACATTATTTTATTCCAGTGTAAGCCACCTTTTAAATAATCAGTGACCGCCAGCATCACCTCCTGATCAGATAATAACTGTACATATAAAAAGGCAGTGCGAAACTGAGCAAAACCCCTTGCTTTTAAAAGTGGTAATAAGTACCTTTTACTTAAGAATTCATAATATTTACAGATAAAAACCAGGTGTATCAAGGTCTGGGGTGAACTCTAATCACAAGGGCAAGTTAAAAGGGCATGGGGATCAAACTGGCCTGGAGGGAAACAGATCATTGTATGAATAGAACCCAGATGAAATTTAGTAAGCAATGATCTGTCCCTGGGATGTTTAACTGCTGTGAGATAAGGTTCAACACCAACAACGGATTTCAGCAGTAAATTGGATTTGTTGGAGTTTTCTCCAACGCCCAGGCTTCCCTGTCATCTTTAAACCTATTTAAATTTTGTTCCTCAAAAAGACCATGATCGCCCTTTTTAAGGAGGTTTGGCCAGTTAAAAATATCCATGCAATCTAGGGAATGGGCAACTGATTTTATATAATTAATCCACGGTATCTTATGGCCAGACGTGCATTCCATGCAATCCTCAATCACACTCCTGTTGAACCACAGTCTCCCGTCTACACAGACAGATATCCAGAGTAACAGTGGAGCCAGTTTAACCTGATTCTCCACATAGTTCAAATCCAGTTCCTCATGGGTTGCAAACGAGGAGCTGTTTTGGCCCAGCCCCAGATGTTTTCTACAGAATCGGTCCTCTTCAAGCTGGATCGCCCTACACCTACGGTATCCCCAAATCGCTGCACCGTATGTCAGGACTGGGAGACATTTCATTCTTTAGATTTGCAGGAGGGGCAAGATGGGCTTGTGACCCACCAACTGTGAAAATCTAAACATGGCACAACAGGCTTGTGTGAACTTGGAGTAGCGACTGGAAATGCAAGAAAGCCAGTTGTTCTGATGGTCAAATGATACCCCCAAGTAGGGAAAGGTGGAAACCCTAGTAATTTTGTGCCCTTTGATATCATTAGGTCGTGTTCTGGCTTTCTTCCTCCCGCAGACCATATAATAGGTCTTTGAGATGTTTGTATCTAGGTCCAGGTCGTCCATGAACTCAACAAACTCGTCAACCAGGAGTTTTAACCCATTTGCGGTTCAGGCCATCAATACGGCGGTGTCGGCATATAGCAGGGTAGGCACGCTGACAGACTTTACCCTAGGCAGGTCAGCCCCATTTTCACTCAGGTAGTTGTTCAGGCTATTAATATATAATAAAAACAATATTGGAGCCAACACACATCCCTGCCTAACCCCCCGTGGGAGGATAAAAGATTCAGTTGTCTCCCCCTCTGTACCGTATCTAACGCAGGCATTTATGTCCGCGTGTAAAGCTCTAAGAAAAACGATCAACTGAGATGGCAGTCCCATTTCCCCAAGAATATCCCAAAGGTTGGACCTGTTCACCCGGTCGAAGGCACTACTGAGGTCCATAAATGCAAGGAACAATAGACCCCTGCTTTGCCACAACATACTTCCCTATGATTAGGTTAAGGTTCAGGCATTGTTCCAGTGTACTTCACTGAATCCATATTGGAAAGGGCAGATAATATCGTTTGCCTGGGCCCAAGCTTCCACTCGCTGAAGGACAATACGCCCAACCACCTTTACCACTGAACTTAACAGGGAGATTGGTCTATAGCAGGTAGGGTCCTGCCTATTCCCCTTCATGAACACTAGGACTGCAGATTTCCAAGTCAGCGGTAGGCGTAGCTGGGTCATGGCATTAAGAATAATAGTCAGAACTGAAGCCCAGAGGTGTGGTTCAACCTTATATAGATCCACGGGTATCCCATCTGGCCCAGGTGCTTTGGTGGACGGGCTACCCATGATGGCCTCATAGACCTCCTCATACTCAAACCGAATCTCAAGTGGGTACAATTTATCAGCATCACCCTGATCAATGGGGAGTTCCTTGCCCAGAGCGTATACCTTATGGTAGTGGGCAACCCAAATGGCTGGAGAGATAGAAGAGCCTATATCATCTTGCGCAGCCACATTGGGCTGCCTTCCATTAACCACCGCACAAAAACCCTTGGAATCTCTAGAAGAGCAAGTGGACACCAGCCGATCCCAAGATGCTTCCTTGAGTTCAGCCTTTCGCTTCCCTAAGGCTATTTTGTACACCCTCCTGGCATCCTTAATAATGTCCTGGTTACGGGGTTTAGTGCTGAGGGCCTCTCGCAAATACGTACCAGCCAACCTACAGGCTTTATGTAGCCAGCCCAGCTTTGCACCCCTGGGTCTGCTCGACATATCCCTTATGATATTAACAGTAGACTCATTTAGCTGGTTAAATGCATCCACAATTAAGGCAGGTGATATTTCCAAGACTAGCAGGGGCTCCATAATGATAGCAATATTAAGGCTGACTACAGATTTAATCACTTTAGGCATTGGGAGGTTGCGCTACTTTACCCTCAGCCCCCCATCTTTCGTGGTTAAGCCTGTCAATCCTGGGTCAGGATTTTCAGCAGGACCAACATTTACTCTTAGTGCAGTTTCTATTGGGTTGTGGTCACTAGAGTTAGTTTCATGTACCACCCCTGGGCTGATATAACGATCAAGAGACTTCGAAACAAAAATATAATCAATAATGGTCCCTTTACCCCAACCCACAAAAGTGTGGAGTTCCCTTGACGAACTAGGGCCCACAGGCATTACATTTATTAAGCCAGCTTGCCCAAGCGCCTCCGAGAGTTTACGTCCCCTCAGGTCAGACCCGTGATCCCCAGTCACTAGGTCCTCTAACACAAAAGGGTTACCATCAATGGAATTTTTATTTTTTTATAAGTGTTTTTTATTTTATTCTGGAACAGTACATCATCAAGACAGCCACGACCATTTCGATTAGCATAAATTTACAAGTGACATGCTGTATACATTGCATGACACTCATCTTACATCTCGTCATTGTAACAGATGCGGGTTGCCATTATAACAACCAGCCCCCCCCTTTACCCGTCACGGGGGGATCACCCCGGCCCCAGTGTGCTCACTCGGCAGTGACCTTGGGCAGGTCAGTAGTTTGAACTGGTTGACAGAGCATCCCCCTACTTTCATTCCATTCCCCCAGATCTTTGTACATTTATGTGGGCATCCCCTACTCTCGTAAGCCACCCTTTCTGCCTGCAAACACCAGTCCATGTCGTTTGCCCAGTCGTTGAACAACAGACTGTACTCGGCCCCCCATTTCCGCACTATGTTGCGTTTAACTATCATAAAACCCAATGTGGCCCAGAGTTTCTCCCACCTGTTTAGGTCCGTTGTACCCCAGACGTTTAATAAACATTTTTGGGGTGAGATCGCTAGACCCTTGCCACAGAGTTGGTGCATGTGTGTGGCGATCTTATTCCAGTATTCCCCTATTTTGGGGCAGCTCCACCATAGATGTAAAAAGGTGCCCTCTTGGCCACAGACCTTGGGACAAAGTGCAGAGGTAAGTCTGTTCATTTTGCCTAGTGTAGCGTGTGAATAATATGACCTATGTTGTAGTTTCAATTGAATCAGTTTGAATCGGGACCGGATCGCCACTTCTCTCGGTGACGCCAATGCCTCCAACCAGTCTTCATCATCCAGTCTGCCCACGTCCTCCTCCCATTTGGATCTCAATTCCTCGAGCTTGTCTGGGGAATTATTTAATATCTTTCGATAGGTGAGTGATATTGCTTTCTTACTCACATTATCATCTAAAAGCCTATCCTCCAAGGGGGAAGAGGCCAGAAGGTCCGCACCCCTCAAAATAGCTTGGTTTAGTGCATGTCTGACTTGGAGGTATCGAAAGGTCTCTGTGGGAGCCAATTCGTAGTCTTTTTGGAGGTCGGCAAAGGGTCTAACCCTCCCTCCCACCCAAAAGTCGCCCACCTTGGAGAGGCCAATCAAATCCCATTTATCAAAACCTGGTTGGTTCCCCAGTAATCCGAGTGCTCTAGAATCCCACAGTAGTGTAGCCAAGGTTATTTTGTCTTTCCAGCCCAGCCCAGCGCCCTTGATGCTGTGTGCCATATTTTAATTGTTGGGGAGTGGAGTGGTGCTGCGTGTTTCCCACCATAGATGGCTCTAGGGTAACCCCTGGTCTCCTGTTGCGTCTGTCCATATTGTAGGCTGGATCATTGTGGGTTACATGTACCCATTTATTAACTACTGCCAATTGCGTTGCCCAGTAGTAGGTCTGCAACGCAGGAAGCGCGATCCCCCCATCATACCAGCTCTTGGTCAGTTTATGTAGTACAATTCGCGGAATACCACCATCCCAGAGGAGTGTCATTCAGTCTCTACCGTCTTGAAGTACCCCGGGGGCACCAAATATGGTGTATTTTGTAAAACATAAATAAAGCGGGGAAGCGCCATCGTTTTGTAGAGGGATACCCTACCCAGCAATGACAAGGGTAACGACCTCCAGGGTCTCAGTTCCTCCTGCAAATGGCGCACCGGGTGGTCTAGATTCCGGCTCTGGAACACTGATGGTTCTCTGGTTACATAGATTCTTAAGTACTTAAATCCTTCTGTCACCACCCGGGCCTCACATTCCTTAGGAAGTCTCGGGTTTCCACCCCACAGGATATATATAAGCGACTTATTCCAGTTTATGGTGTATCCAGAATACTTTTGGTATAGGGTGAAAATATGTAGCTCCCTGTGCAGGGAGGAATAAGGTTTAACCAAATAAAGGAGAACGTCGTCTGCGTAAAGGGAGATTCTATCTTCCCACTCTCTCGTCCATTTAAGTCATGCTGTATCCAGACTGCTAGGGGCTCCAGCACCAAGGCAAATATTAGTAGGGATAGGGGACAGCCCTGCAGCGTCCCTCTATGGAGACTGAATATTGACGACCATCCTCGACTCCTCCCAGTCTGGATTCCGCAGCAACCACAGCACCGAGACCGCCCTCCTCGCCGCCACCAAACGACATCCACATGCTACTCGACCAGGGCATACCACTGCCCTCATCTTGCTAGACCTCTCCGCAGCCTTCGACACCTTCTCCCACCGCACTCTTGCAGCCAGACTCCACGACGCCGGCATACGTGGTACCGCCCTCGTCTGGATCCGCTCCTTTCTCGCCGGCAGAACCCAAAGGATCAGACCCCCACCCTTCCTCTCCGACCTACAGAGATCAACTGCGGAGTACCTCAAGGATCATCACTCAGCCCCACGCTCTTCAACATCTACATGGCCCCCCTCGCCGACATTGTCAGACAACATGGGCTCAGTATAGTATCCTACGCCGACGACACCCAGCTCATCCTCTCCCTCACGAAGGACCCTGAAGACACCAGACTCAGCTTCCAGGCAGGAATGAAGGACGTTGCAGCCTGGATGAGCAACAGCTGCCTAAAGCTCAACTCAGAGAAGATGGAGGTCCTCGTCCTTGGACCCTCCCCCTCCGCTTGGTACAACACCTGGTGGCCCGCCGCCCTCGGAAGCCCACCCACCCTGACAGACCACGCCCAGAACCTCGGCATCATCCTAGACTCCTCCCTCCCCATGACCTGCCAGATCAATGCCGTTGCCTCCACCTGCTTCAACTCCCTCCGCAAGACATTCAAGTGGATCTCTCCTGAAGCCAGAAAGATCGTCACCCACGCACTCATAACCAGCAGACTGGACTACGGTAACGCCCTCTACGTCGGAATCAACAAATCCCTACTTCACAAACTCCAGACCATCCAGAACACCGCGGCCCGACTGATCCTCGGAACCCCACGACACGAGCACATGACCCAACACCTTCGAGACCTCCACTGGCTCCCCGTCGAGAAGAGAGTAACCTTCAAGCTACTCACCCACGCCTACAAATCCCTCCACAACTCCTGACCCAAATACCTCAACGAAAGAGTATCTTTCCACGCACCCAAAAGAAACCTCCGCTCCGCTGACCTCGCCCTAGCAGAAACACCACGAATCCGCAGAACCAGAGCAGGGGGAAGAGCCTTCTCCCACGTCACGGCAAAGGCCTGGAACGAGCTCCCAGTCAACATCAGATACTCCCCTACCCTGCACACCTTCAGGAAGAACCTCAAGACCTGGCTCTTCGGCTGATCCGAAGCTGCACCCCCACCCCCCCCACTAGCGCCTTGAGACCCTCACAGGTGAGTAGCGTGCTTAAAAAAAACCCTGATTGATTGACCAACCCCCGTTTACCATCACCTGCGCCAGGGGTTCAGAGTATAGAAGCCTGATCCATGCTACGGAACTGCTCCCAAAGCCCATCCGTTCTAGGACGGCAAACAGGAAGGGCCACTCTATCATATCGAAAGCTTTTCAGGCGTCTAGTGATACTACCACTGCTTCTTCTCTAATACTTCCGGCCCTTCCTAACACTCCATATAGTCGCCAAAGGTTAAGCGCCGTGTTTCCGTCCGGCATGAATCCTGATTGGTCAGGGTGGACCAATTTATGCATCAACGGGCCCTGGCGAGTCGCTAGGATCTTGGCAAGGATCTTTACTTCTGCATTAAGCAGAGAAATCGGCCTGTACGAGGTGCAGTCATCAGGAGGTTTCCCTTCTTTGTGAATCATGACAATATTGGCAAGTCTCTGATTTTTTGGCAGCTTCCCCAGCAGGACACTTTCCTGAAACATTTTCAGTAAGTATGGTGCAGTTGTGGAAGCTGTCACATTGTAAAGCTCAATCGGTAGTCCATTGGGGCCCATTGCCTTCCCTGTTTTTAGTGCGCGAATCGCCTTTATTACTTCACATTCTGTCAGTTCCAGCTCTAAACTGTCCCTATCGGACGCGTCAAGGGTGGGTATTTTGAGTGTGGCTAGAAGTTCCGTCGCCTCAGCTTTATTGATCTGAGTTGAGGACGCATATAGTTGCCGGTAGTAAGTTGCGAAGGTATCTGCGATCCCCTGCCTATCACTGACCCGCTCCAATTGCATCGGAAGTGACCTCAAAGACCCATCATGAGGCCTGCTCCCGTCTGTCTAACCATGCCAGCAATTTACTCGCTCTATCCCCTACTTCATATAGTCAGTGTGAGGTTGCCCGAAAATACGCTTTGGCTTGGTCCTCAGCTATGTCTCTATATTCCTTCTGCTTGATATGCAGCTTATGCTGCGCTTCCAGGGTATCAGAACGCAGCAGATCTAATTCAATCCGTGCAATCTCCTCTTCTATCTCCCTGAGCTGCCTTGCTTTTTCCTTCTTGTGCGCGGTAACCAGGGATATGCCTTGACCGCTAATTACAGCCTTAAAGGCCTCCAATAGAATTTGATCTGAGTTCACCGACCCCTTATTCTCTTTGAGTTGAGTGATGTTTTTAATAAGTTTTCTCTGATGCTCAGGATTTTGAGATACCATGGATTTAATGCCATGTGAGATCGTCGAGGTGTGGGTGCGCCTCCATAGGTCACCGTAATTGGAGAAAGGTCGGAAATACCCCTCGGGAGGAGGGTTGTCTCACGAAAGAGGGACAATTGGTCTGCCAATCCGAATCCATAATCTATCCGAGACATGCTCCCATGTACTCCTGAGTGGAAGGTATATTGATGGGCAGAGGGGTTACGTACAAGCCATACATCTATAAGGCCGATCGCCGATAAGAACTCGGCTAGCACTTTGTAAATAAAAATGTAAATCCGTATTTGTAAAGCGCGAACTACTCACCCTTACGGGTCTCAAGGCGCTGGGGGCCGTCGTGGAAATTAAGTGAGCTATTGCCCAGAGTCACATGGTGCTGAGCTGAGCTGCCTCCGGAGCCGGGGATCGAACCATGAGCCCTGTGCTCCGAAGTCAGCTGCCCTGGCCGCTGCACCACACCTCTCCACACTTTGCCTGCACTGTCTCTTTGCCTGGGCAGCCAACAATCTATTTCTCCATTTAGAGCTGCATTACAGTCTCCCCCAATCAGCATGTCACCCCGGGGCAATTTCACTAGATGGGCACCCAGATCAGCTAGCGCAGAGGAGTGGAGCCGCGGCGGAACATATAGCAAGACGGATATGCAAAAGTCTACCATCCCAGCTTCCTGACAATGTCACAAACCGCTCAAGTGGGTCAAGCGTCACAGCTCGAACTGTAAAGGGAAAGGACTTATGTAGTAAAATGCCCACCCCTCTAGAATCCCTGGTATATTCCGCATGTGCTGCCAATTTGTAGCCCCATCTATTAAGCGCGCAATAGGACGTGCCCTGTATATGAGTTTCTTGCAGCAGTACAATATCTGGTGCTCGTCGCTTAATATATTGCAATACCACTCCCCGTTTAATTTTGTCCCCTAGCCCATTTGCATTCCAAGGGAGGAGCAGGTGGTGACTAGGGGATGTTACTCTATTGACGTTGTCGTGCATTCCGATGATGTGGAGATACGGTCAGGGTTCCGTCGGCCCCTAAGGATGCAATGCTCAGTCCTATGTTATCTCTAAGGGAACAGTCGCTGGTAGCCTCTCGATTTATTCCCAAATTAGTCAAGGAAATGTCATGTATTGTGCCCCTTGGGTGTCTGTAATGTGCGGCCCACTCCAGTATTATGACTATTTATGTAATACAACTAAAGTCTACAACAACCAAACTGTCTCCCGCCACCCCCCTCCCTGCTTCCCTGCAATGTGGACTCAAAAATGCCCATCCCCTCAACTTTGCAGAGTGCCTGTAATCCCTGTACCCCATTCCTCAGTAACGGGGAACACGGCCAACCGCCCTTCCAGGTATCAGAGCTCCTCCTCCACCCCAACAATAAGTGTCCCCGCAGCAAACTTATATAGTTACGATTAAACAGTTCTCAGGTCGCCTCCGGCGTAGTTCTCTCAACGGTTCCGGGTTCTCTTTTCTCTGCAGCCCGGGATTGCCTTTCTCCGTCTATAAGATCCCATACACTGAAGGGTAGCGTTGGAGGCTAATCCAGATCTTCCTGCAATAATGGTGCCTACAAACAGTTCAATGTTTATCAGTATCTCCGCCCATCTGAGGTGACTGTACATTGGGTTGGTGCTGGTCTTCATTAACTCTTTTGTTAGCTGTCTCTGTCTCTATTGTGCGGTGTCGTCCAGGCTGGCACCATTCCTACTCGTCCCGTCGCCGGCGGGAATTGTTCCTGTTATCCCCCGGTTTTCTCTAGCCATCGAGCCAGTCCCATGCCTCCTCTGAGGATTAAAAAAAAACATGTTTTCCCCTCCGCCACCTCTCAAAGCTTGGCGGGGTAAAGCATCACATATTTCAGATCTCTCTCTCGCAGCTGTTTCTTAACTTCCAAAAATGAGAACCTGATGTTCTGAACCTTGACCGTGAAATCTGGAAAGAAGGTGATTTGGGCGTTTTCATAGTGCAATGGAGGTGCAGAGAAGGCAGCCAGTAGTATAGTATCTCGGTCTCTGAAATTGAAAATCCTCGCCAAAATAGGTCTGGTAGGCGCGCCCGGGCGCGGCGGCCCCCCTGGTAATCGGTGGGCACGCTCAACGGAAAAATAGTTGGAGAGGTGCCGGGGCTGTAAATGCTGCATTATAATATCTTCGACAACCAGATCCGTTGACGGGCCTTCCGCTTTCTCCGGCACTCCCAAAATGCGGACATTATTTCTGCGTGCGCGCCCCTCGTAATCTTCCAAGCGTGCTTCAAGGGCCATCGCCGTGGACTGAAGGTGTTTCACTTGTGTCTCGAGCTCTTTAGTAGTCGTACTAAGTGTGAGTATAGAATCTTCCGTTGCTTTTACTCAAGGTTCTAGATTTTGGAGTTCAGCATGCATCAGTGATACCTCCGCGGCCACCGTGTCGATCTTCATTTCAAACGTTGTGCAAATTCCCTGAATGGCAACCATTAGGTCTTGTAGTGTGGGGCTGCCTTCCCCCGGTCCCGACTTTGGGGGATGTTCCTCTCCCTCTACTTGGGTATCTGATTTGGGGTGAGTGAACTTGTCTAGCTTGGTTTGCACCTTTATGAGTTGCCATTATTTATCTTGCTTTCATATGGGTTAGAGACGTCCCACTCGTCTCTTTTTGCCAGTTAATCTGTTTTCGCCGTGCCGCTGACCTGAGCACAGCAGTCGACCTCTTAGTATGCCCCTCCGCCTCTATATTGCCACCTCCGGGGGCCTGTTTCTCACGTTTTGGCCAATGCTCCGATTTGACCCCCTGCTTTGGAGCTTCTGCGGAAGCGCTGGGCTATCTTCCCAGAGAAGGGTGTGACCCGCCAGTGTTAACCCCTTTCTATCCTTCTCTTTGTGTGAGGGGTAGGTTTTTAGGTGGGGGCCATCCAGGGCAACAGACTCTGGGCTGAGGGTTAGTAGCTGCAGCAACCCGGTCTGATATGGCTGCACAGTTCGCCCACACCTCGTTAGCTCCTTCACCGCCGCCCGCCCTCCAGCACAGAGTTGACTCGTCGGTCGCGGCTACCGTGGATCGGGAGGTGGCACACCACAACGCACCCCAGCGGTGCCCCCAGCACCAGGATAGAGCCGGGCACTCACCCACAGGCCCCTCCACCCGGGGGACCTCCACTCCGGGAATCGTCAAATGGGCGTAGCAGTCCTTGCGGGCCCTGGTGCTCCGTACTATCGCGGGACGTCACTGGTGCACTGCTGTCGTCAGACCTCGCCACCAGCGTGGTCGCGCCTCCCCGCTCTCAAGATGTTGTTTGAGCGGCGGGTCCCGACTCACCTTTCCTCCAACGCCACTTCGGAGGGTCACTCCCCTCACACAATCCCCGCGGTCCGGCCCGACCGTCGATCTTGGGCTTCTGCTCTGTCTTTGCTCCCCAAATTGCAAGGGGCTGCTGTACACGGTGTCCGAACCTTCTGGTTACAGTTTGTCTGTTGCTGCAACGGATGATTGAGCAGATATTCAGGGGTCAGAGAGGGTGCCCGACGGAGCTCTCTTACAGTGCGGCCATCTTGGTTCGCCACTGGCACCCCCAGCATCAATGGAATTTTGTCCTAGCTTAGCATTAAAATCCCCACCTATTATAATAGGCATATGATCTGGTCTCTAGGCGTGACACTACTTCAAAAGGCGCCTAAATCTGACACCCAGGGTCGCTGGTAGAGTTGTAGAAGTTTACTAGGAAAAATGTAAATCTTTAGAGATGGGCACCCAAAGGATCTGGACTCCTCTGTGTTTAAGGGGAATTGGAAATAGCCTCAGATTGGCTAAAAAGCAGACAAAGATAATTAGTCCCCCTCGTGGCCTATGTCCAGGGGAGGAAGTTTCTGCCACACAAAAACTTTCATAACCATTCAGGCCAACCGAATCAACAGCCCAGGTCTCCTAAAGCAAAATGACGTCAAAATCAGAAATAAAATTCTGCCATTCAGGGTCCACCAGCTTATCCCTAATCCATGCTATGTTCCAGCTTAAATTTTTTTTAAATTTTTTTATAAATATTTATTCATATGCAAATTCTTCTTTGACATACTTAGCAGTGCGCCTACAACCTCACGGCCGGCTGTGCTTGTACATAACTTTACTGTTCCGCTCAGCGCTTCCCACATCCCGGAGGCCGGTCATCGCTTTGCTGTTTCTTATCTTATTGCTCTGATGATGGGGCCTTTCTGCCAAGTGTCAAATCTGTTATATACAATTCCAAAACACATTTTTCTATACACCTATACCTATTTATTCCAAAAGAAAAACAAAAATAAAACCAAAAACAACAACCAGTGAGGTGTCACATCGGTCTTTCACGCCTGGGCATCTAAGCTTGTGTCCTTGCCCAACTGTGGGGAGCCAACCCTGCAACCACTTTCTACTTGTGTCTTCCCATGTTGCTCTATAAACCCCGCCCGTGCAGACTGTCATCTCCGCTCACACAGCAGTATCTGGTCATAGCAGCCCACTCCACCCCCGCAGTCCTCCCTATCTCACTGGGCCCTCGTTCACTTCTCATCACGCCAATGTACTAGCTTCCGTCTCTGCGCCTGGCTCTGCTTCTGTTGTCGCTCCCCCGTTCCCACCCTTCAGATACTTGGTGTATAGTCCCCAAAAATTCTTAGGTCTACTCCGCGGCGGTAGCAGGTCGCTATACGTTTCTGATTGTGTGCAACAGTAAAGTACATCTCGCGACCATTGCTGAGTCGTGGGTAAAGGTCCCCGCATCCAGCACATCGCAACTCTCCGCTTCGCCATCAACAGTCCCATATCCACCAATCTGCGAGCAGCTTTCGGCAGCCCCCTGGAATAACCCAGTAGCGCTACCGTCGGGTCTGGGGGGATCTCCAACTCCAGTATAGTGCTGATCTCTCGGAATATGTTCCCCCAAAACTCGAAGACGCCAGGGCAATCCCACGCTAGATGCACAAAGTCCGCCTCAGGGAAGCGGCATCTTTCGCATGCAGCATCTTCTCGGAGGCCGTACCTATATAGTCTCTCCGGTGTGTAATACACTCTATTGATATATTTAAAATGGATCAGTCTGTGTTTGCCATGCAGTGAGATGCGCTTCGTGTTGTTACAGCAATATGCCCACATGTCGTCATCAATAGCCACACCCAAGTCTCTTTGCCAGGCTAATCTTGCTTTGGTGTATTGGTTGGCTCTCTGGGACATAGCTATCTTATATAGGTTGGACACTATCCTGCGCGGGGACTTTGTCTTGATTAGATACGATAATTCCCTGATCTCCGGCGGTTCATCCATGTCGTCCCCTAATTGTTGTCTCAGTGCGCTATATACTCTGTGGTATTGAAAACCCTGAAGTGGTGTAGCTGCTACCGCTGCGCCTGCAACTGCTTTCCATTGTTTGGCCACTCCGTCCGAGAAGAGATCTCCTATCTTGTGGATACCCAACGCCCGTAGCGCCTGTATCACCCCTCTATCCCTGCATGGTGCCAGCCAAACCGCCCATTCCACCGGCGTGTCCGGAGAGTACAGTAGTGCCCCCGACGTTTGCTGCAATATGCAGTGCCATGCATGCCTTGTTGAGTTGAGGGAATCTAAAATGCCGGTCCTGCGGTCCACCGTCTCAAAAATGACCGCTGGTAGCGGGTGAGGGTCGGCAAACAGCCTCTCCAGCTTGATATATGGTACATTATCGGCCCCATGCATCCAGCTATGTGCCTGCGCCCCCTGTGCCACCCTGTAATATAGTTCTAAATCGGGTGCTCCCAGTCCCCCCATATGATAAGGTAGCGTGAGCGTCCGCCACTGTACTCGAGCCTGCCTGCCCGTCCAGCTTAAAATTTTTAGAGAGTGCCCTGGAGCACTTAGAGGTGTAGACTCAGCAGGAAGATTACTAGAATAACCGATGTCTAGGCAGGGGGGGCTAACACTAGATACACAAGGAGAAATACCCTGTAGTCAATCATTTTGGTCCAAAGCACAAAGGGGATCGAATCTTTTGCTCACAGAGATAACCATTTGTTCAGAGGAGATAGCAGGTTGCCTGAAAGTGTGAAGATTCACACTGGCCCTTAAAGGGGGATGGAGCTGTAAGCTACGGTAGAAAAAGCCAAGTCGGAGGATGTTAATCCGTGTTTCCTTAATAGACAAAGAGCCAGAACTAGATAGTAAATGCTTGGCCAGCACAAGTGACCTACAGTTAATCACAACACAATCCCCCCCTAGGGATTTAGGCATAGGACCAACCCACCCTACCCTGCTCGTAAACAAAATATCGTCAGAGTCCTTACAGTCAAATTGTGCGTTCTTTGTCAGCCAATGACATACTTTGCTTTTTAGTTGGCCGGTGGTTTCTATAGTGTTTGTGCTGATACTTGGCACCCCTGACAAAATAGCTACATAAGGACAACAATCCGGAGGTAGATTTAGGCAAGGGAGCCGTGAATCCGCTTTATCTTCCTGCCCACCAGTTCCCCAGGCGCTTGATGGTCCAAACGAGACCTGCTTGACCTGTCCTCTTCTGAAGGATTCCTAACTGCAGACGAAGCCGGGGGAGCCAAGGGCTGAGAAAGCAGCTGGAATGGATTAGGGACACAAATATCCCCTCCATCTGCGACTTGACCTCTGGATGAAGTAACTTGCCCATATATATTGAGCGGATCAGGCCCCATAGTCCTTCCTCCCAAAGAAGAAATTTAATTTATGGCATGTTTAAGTGGGTCAAACCCAACAGTCAGTTTGGTTATAGCTGACTCCAGGGTGGATAATCTTTCCATCAAGGGGGCTATACTAAGCAGGATTGCGTCCTTAAATTTGCCAATCACATCAGACCAGTCCGTGGCAGCAGAATTCACTGAGCCCGAACAATTAGCACTAGGCTGGTTTGTAGATAAATTAGAAGGTCCTTTCATGACCCTTACTTTGGGAGGTTGTTTGGTTTGCCTCTTCCTTTTAGGCAGGGGTGAGCAGGTACTATTTTTAGGGGTTTCAGGGGCTGGGTTGTCAAGAGAATGGACCTCAGGAGAAACACGGGGAAGGCTTAACTTGGTCTGGGGCACTGGGTGTCCTTGGGGGGCAGACTGTGAGGCCTGCATGGCCAACCCCCTAGTAAAGAAAGAGATACCCCCCAATTTGTGCACACACCCCCCCCCCGCCTCCAGCGATAACCTGCATTCGGCCAGGTCGATCTCGGCGGTAATAACCCCCACTGCTCTAGCTAGAACAGCGTCCAGGGTGGTACTGTTTGTAAATTTAATACTCAACTCATGGGGGCGCGGAGCTTTGCGTTTCACCATTTTGTGCCCAAAAACCACCTTAGTCTAAAAAGCAGAATAACAAACCAGGCAGCTGGGGCCAACCTGCCTGGAGGTATAAGATGAAGTAAAAGAGACAGGTGTGCAATTAATAGATATACAGTTCCCCAGCTGGTTTAAATAATGAGTATACTCGCAATATGGATTATACTGGTGATGTTTCTTGATCAACAGTTGCATCGAAATTACTTGCCCAAGTTTGAAGAACCAGGCCCACTTACAGTACAGTTAAGCAAACAAGGAGTGTTTCATTGTTCTATAAGGAGTTGGGCTGCTGTCAAACAGAAACTCACCCCATTACTAACTGGTGTTTATTAGGCAGAAGAAGATTCAATCAACCGAAGTATCATGCTTTTCATCTCAACTTTCACCCCACTGTCTCACTAGGGCTCTTTGCCAAGAAATGGTGCACAGACACTGTCAACAAACTCCTTACAGATCTACAGTCATTTGCTTTTTTGTATGGTCCTGAGACATATCTAAACACAAATAATTAGAAAGCATACTGTTTCAACAGGTATGAAGATTGGTTCTTACATCTATCAAGCATCCATGTTTTCAGTTGTAAAACTGATCGACCTCCAAACTAGGGCAGTTCACCGGAATTCACAATGTGAGTCGTGTCCTTTCCAGGCAGAAAATATGTGTGCCTTTATTTCTCTATAGACAGATTGACAGATGGGCAGGCAGACAGACGAACGGATGGACAGACAGATAGATATCACACTGGCATAGATCCTGTGTACTTTTGGTTAGGTCATGGTTTGCACTTGTTTACTTGTTTTCTTAATAGCTTTGCCATTGTTAGACGAATCTGCAAGAAACTTCCCTTGCCAAAAAATGTCCATCTCCTTCATGCAGAATCTGTCAAGCATGAGTCAAAAAAACGGAAGGAAGTCAAAAAGTGACATTTCCAAACACTAAGCACAGGGGCAAACCCTCACTAAGCACAGCCGCAGGCCATGTGCAGTGTGGGTTGGGCTCAGGCTCTGTGGCCAACCCTAGTGTGAAGCAGAAAGCCGATGGATGTGGTACATGATCAAAACATCATACAAAGAGTGTCTTCAGGTTCTGAACTAACATAAACATTTGATGTTAGAAGAGAAACTCAAGACATACAAAAGGGCAAAAAAAGAGAGCAAAAATATGGTTAGGGAACAATAGCTCTGCAATCCATTTTGCAAGCACTCAAGACTCATCGAGTTCCAGAATCTTCTGAATGTCACTGTTTTATTTTAGGCTTAGAAGGTGATTATAAACAGTGAGCTTTGTGTAAACAAGATGTGCTGTATTCTTTATTGTCTGTTTGAATTTGAGTTGTCTCTGTTTTCTCCACATTAAACATTTAGGATTTCCTGGCATGCTCATGGGACCATTTGATTATGAAAACATGCATTAAGATTTGATGGTTCATCAAAACAAAACAAAATGGATGGTGTAATACTCTTTGTGAAGTGTCACTGTGTATTTTCAATAGGAAATTCCAAATGCTCTACATTAGCTAGCAAATGGCCAGTCTGTATTACTGAGTGTAGTAACATACTAGTAACATCATTGATTTGTAAACTAGTAATGCTACAGTCAGATCATAATTTCTTCTAGAGAATCAATACTCATTAATTGTGTCAACAGAACAAATTATCAGTAAGTATAAACACTTTCTAAAATGCCTTGGCAACGTGAATAGGTCTTGTCTGGGTTAGCAGGTACAATTTATTTTATTGCAAGCATATGCCACTCAAAAAAAAGAAAACATGCCACTGCCTAAAGAGGACTGTCATTTGCTTGCTTCAGACATTTCATGTTTAAAACTACATTTATCATCACATATACTTTTAATAAAAGTATATGCTTCCTGGCAGGCAGGTGTAGAGAAACCATTTTAGTTTTAAAGCACATCACAGAAAATGTGATTTTTATTGGACCAAAGAAAAGGTACTACTGACTTTTAATTAATGTAATCTGAAGACATAGTTTAAACACACACCGGTGCCTAAAAATACAAAACTGAAAAAGAATGGAAAGAAAAAAGCAGTGGCAAAGGAAAGCACTGGCACCTAACCATGACATCAAAGTGTCGTTCTTTTTAAGGGATGTACATGTGATCAGGCAGAATGCCGTCACTCGGAGTAATATATAACCAACGGCTAAAGTGTGTTGAACCATTGCCCCAAGCAGTATGCTGTGGTTGATGGAAGCAAAACATGAATGACAGTTGAACAGACCAATGGGTGAAAGAGGATTAATTTAAAGTCTCTCTTTGAATGTACAAATGCGTAAGTGTTTTAGTTATGATTTTTAGTAATAACATCAGGCTTACATTAGAGCTATAGCTGTCATACCTAAAAAAGATCTTCTTTAATTTTTTTGGTAAACTAATTTAACAACTGTGATTGAACAGACTGAATGTTGCGGTTATGAATTATCACAGTCACATATAGCAACCACGCTTAATTGGCCAGAAACTCAGCCTCTCATGTGCAGACCTTGACAATTTAGCGAGTACAGTTTCAATACTCCTGAAACAATACACAAAATTAACTTCTGCAGTTGATTACTACAGACTACTTGTACCACAGAGTGCAACATGAGTGGCACAATTGTTGCAAACAACCTACCCACTTTATTTCATAAAACGTTAGGCACTGTTTTACACCTGTCTACCACCAACAGGGATAGTTAAGCGTTAAAAGTTAGCTACTAGACAGTTACTGAATGCTTTTCATTATACTTTAGGATGAGTGGCAAGAGCTTTTGGATTTTTTTATGTCCACGTTTTTCTCTGGATTGCCTCTAATATTAATTGTGGGTGTAATTATATTAACACCCACTCAGCTTGTTGAGTATCCAATAGACAAAAGGAATGCTACATTTTCACCTAAAAGAAATGATGAAGGAGAATGGGTTTCAGTACTGACCCAGAAACATGCATGAACTATCGCTACTTTAGCAATGATATGAACTTAATGACATGCAGCAAAGTACCAGCTAGCACTTCATTTAACTTCAAGTACAATGGTGGCGAAATGAACATAACCATATCTTCTGAGAGTTGATGTTTTAAAATACAAGACGTGCAAGCTTGCAAGCAAACACAAATTGGCAACCAATGGATCACTGAAGAATATCCTTGAGCGCAATTGATTGGTCCATACCACTGAGCAGTTTGGGGTTGTCTGTTTTCAGAATTTTTCTAGAAATCAAATTTATTTACTTTGTTTATCAATTACACTATACACATAGATTAATGAAAATTAAAAATAACACACTTGCAATTCATATATTGAATAAGAGATGGGGACAATACATTTCCTAGTACAATTGCACACAAGACGGTGTGATGAGTAAGCATGCTTTTATATATGTTTGATGTTGTTTGAATGTATAATGTCTGCATAGTATTCGTGTATTAGGACTAGATCTTAGGCTTCAATTACAGCCAGCTTCTCTGCTTCATTAGAAGAAAGCAAATTTACTGTTTGTAGGATTCAAGCACATTAAGCCCTCACTTGCTCCATAGGCTCTTCAAGTAGGAAAAGGAGGTATAAAAACATCTAGCACTTGGGGGGAGTACAAGAAGAAGGACTGCTTGTTGGGAAAAGATGCTGTCAAACTAGGATCTGACAGCAGGCCTTCTGGCTTACAGGAAAGCAGGAGGCTTTACATGACTCAGCAAATGTAATAAATAAATATTGTCAAATTGCAATTAGGTAAGCGGGGATTTAAACTAGGGATGAGGGATGAATAATGTGTGGGGAATTTCTAGTATTCAATCTCATTTTGAATTTAATTTTATAGGTATTTCTAATTATGATTCCTTTTTATATGATTTGTAGAAGAATAACACTTAATAAATTCCAGTTGTTATAAAATACCAATATTTGCACGTGCACTGATTCTCAGGGGTCAGAGCAGGTTTTTCTCCATCACTTGCAAGAACAAGAGCTTCTCTCACGGCTGTGAAATTCTAAACACCTCTAACCTACACGACTATAAGTCATTGATAGAGTGATAAATGCCTGTTCATTTTCCTATTCTCTACAAAGGTTACAGACGTCTTTAGGGGCTCTGGAAATCTACTGAGTGTTAGAGCCCCAACATTTTGGAGTTTAGGGTACAGCCACAATTTCTAATGGATGGGAACTATGCATTTCAGCTGTATTTTCTTCATTCACTGTGGGGACAAGAAACAATTCAGCATTATTGGATACAATTGAACAACAAAAGGTAAAGAAATTGTACACTGAAAGTTTTTCAAATCTGCATGAGGGAGGTCAGGGAGTAGTTACGCTCCCATTAACTTGAACTTAACCCTCATAATACGGGAACATTTGGGACAGTCTAATTAGGCTCCTGCTCACCTCAGCCAGTCAAAGTAGTGAAAACTATTGGCTTCAAATTCGAATAGGAGTGTCAACTATCCATTTAAAATCCCGTCAATAATCTTTACCTGCAATAACCTTCTTAAACAGCTATGCAAAAACTACACAACATTTGACTGGAAAAGGCAAACAAGCCTCAGTTGCAGCGATCATTGGCTCACGCAGCCTTTGTAGTTGGACATGCCTAAGCATCTGCTGTCACATCACCAGGTGAATCAAAATGCTGCAGCTTAGCTAATGTGGGCATCTCTAAATTTGCCTTCCAAAGCCTTTACTGGAAAGGCTTTGCAGGCTTACAATTCAGGCTTGTATCTCATCTTAAACAATGGACGTGGTTTTCAAATCGCGGTATAGAAATGCTCCAAAATTTCTAAAAAAGTGTCTCCTGCACAATACCTTGGAGTGGTAGCTAGGTGACCAAGAAATAGGGCCTTAGGTTCTATAAATTAGTTAGTTCATTCTGCTCGGTCAAAGCAGCAATGTGGTTAGACTCTGGAAAGTTCAAAACGCTGCAGCCAGACTGGCCTTCGACATCCCTCGCCAAAGTCACATCTCCGACCACCTCCATAAACTCCACTATCTCCCAGTCAACAAAAGAATCACCTTCAAGCTCCTCACTCACGCCTACAAACCCTGCATGATGCCAGGACCAGCATACCTGAACCACCGCCCCCACCAGAAGCCTCCGCTCTGCCCAGCTGGCTCTGGCCACCGTCCCTCGGATCCACAAGACAAGAACCAGAGGGAGATCCTTTTCCTACCTCGCCGCCTAGACCAGAAACTCCCTGCCTACCCACCTCAGGCAATCCCCCTCGCTGACCCAATTCAGGAAGGACCTCAAGGCCTGGCTCTTCGACTGAACACCTAAACGCACACGGACCAGCAGCCACCCCCACAGCGCCTTGAGACCCTTACGGGTGAGTAGCTGCGCTTTACAAACCCTGACTGATTGATTGGCTGTTTCTTTAATGAGCATTCCTGAACTGTTTCCTTTCCACTTCAGTTTAAGACCATACTAACCTCTCGTTTGTATGCATGGCACTCCGAAGATGCTGAAAGATGGGAGGTTGATATGACATAAAACAAAATAAACACATGAATGTCTAAAGATGGATAAAAGAGTAAACATTCATCAGTGTCTAATGCATCTCACCCACAATGCAAGAACTAATTACTAGAACTGCTTTGTTGTCCTACCCTTCATCTCTTGATGCAGCATGGGGTTCAGCTGCAATTTATATTGGATGGGAACTATGCTGTTCAGCTGTAAATTTCAGTACACAGTGAAAACAAGTTGCAATTTACCATTATTCGAAACTGATGACAATTAGACCAGAAAGGTAAAACATAAAATCATGGTGAAAGAAAAAGTACCAGCATAACACACGGAGTATCTGTGGGAGCAATATGTGTATGCATCCTCAAAAACAAATACAGGGCAGTCTCTAATAGCGAAGAGAGATGGTGTCACTCCGGAATGCTCCATTCAGCACAAATTCCTTTAAGTAAAGCACGTAAAGGAAATGCTTCAGTGATGCCTCACTTGTGCTTTAAAAAAAATCACTTTTCACATAAGAGCAGCAAGAAATTTGCACCCCTTTTTTGTATTCTCTAGTGAAGTTCTCATGCTCAAAGCAGGGATAGGGGTTTTATCCCAGGAATCCTCATTTGAAGTTGACAATCTGTTTAAAATGTCTTGCACAGATGTAGATACTCTGGTGGCATAGGAGACATCTCTTTTCAGCAAATCTCTTGTAATATGTTGTTTATGCCAAGGGGTTTATGCCAATGATGCTAAAGAAAGGTTGCACACTAACTGCATGAAAATATCTTCTCCTCCAAGTGAATTTTCCAGTGACACTGAAGATCTGTACTAGTCATAAAGCTCCTATCACATTCAGTGCATGCAAATGACTTTTCATCCTTGTGGAGTATCTGGTGACGTTTAAAACATGTGTATTGGTTAAAACTTTCCTCACATTTATTGCAGGAATAGGGTTTTTCACATCTGTGGAGTTTTTGGTGATGCTGAAGGACTGCCTTTCGAGTAAAGCTCTTCCCACATTCAGTGCAGTGAAAGGGTTTCTCACCATTGTGGATTCTCCGGTGGCGGTGAAGGATTGACATTTGAGTGAAGCTCTTTCCACACTCCATACAGGGAAAGGGTTTTTCGCCAGTGTGGATCCTAAGGTGACGATGCAGATCGGCCTTATACACAAAGCTCTTTCCACATTCATTGCAGTGAAAAGGTTTCTCACCCTTGTGGATTCTCTGGTGACGCTTAAGTACTTTCTGCTCACTAAAGCTCTTTCCACATTCAGTGCAGGGAAAAGGCTTCTCGCCTGTGTGAATTCTCTGGTGACGCTGAAGATCTGATTTTTGAATAAAGCACTTCTCACAGTCACTACAAGGAAATGTCTTTTTCCCTGTTTGGGATTTCTGGTGCAGTAGACTATTTCTATTGCCTTTACATTTATTTATAGAATCAGTGACGAGAGTGAGGTTCTCATCAACTTGGATTTGGTTTAGGGTGGACTTTTGATTAAAGTTCTTTGCTTCATAGTGCATAGGGGACTCTTTCACAAATCTATGCATGGAGTCAGATAGACCTGTAACAGAATTAAAAAGAAATATTAGGAAAAACTTCATTTGCTTAATTAAACAAAATATAGATGGAGAGGCCACTTATGAAAGGGAAATAAAAATAATACTGGCAATTAATCAACGATATTCAAGTAACAGACAGATGCCGTCCTATCCTTTGATAGGCACGTGCCAGCATGTGCATTGCATGGCAAGTAGTGATCAGCTCTAATACTGGCAAAAGCCAAGCAATGCATCCAAAGGCAAGTGTTAGACATCTAGAGTGATAAATGGGTATCAGTAATTCCAATAATTCAAACATGCCAGAGGTGTAAAATAGGCAATAGGTAAGGCAAGCTGGAGCATATAGCAGAGATGGGCATGTTCATCCATCAGATGTTTAAGAGTAAATAGCAGCCTTTGATTTTACTGGGGAAAGCTATTATGTGGTTAATGCCTTGTTGTCATTAAACAGATTGCAGATACCTGTTTGATTTTGTATGCCATCCTATATGGCCATTTGACCTCCATCTTCAATACAAAGACTAATCCCCGTTATGTCTCTCCCTGCAATAACTGTTACCAGGTGTCCCGGTAAATACAGAGGGTGTAAACAGCAAAGAGTACACGTTTTGGAGAATAGTATGCAGACATTAGGTTTACTTTGCCAATTACAGAATGTATTTTCCCCAGTATTCCACCTTCGACTTCGCCTGCATACAGCAGGTAAACTCCTTGGGTGAAACACGACAGAGCTGCAACATTACAGTAAAACATCATTTTGATTATGCTAGTAACTTTTGTTACCCCACACGTTGAGGGCCCTTGTGTCTAACTCTGCTGTCTGATGGAGCCGAACGGATGAGCAGAGATTACCTTAATTACATGCTTCATATTCTGCATGTTCACACACTTCGTTTTGGTTTAGTGTGGCAGCACCAAATTGAAAGTATAAAAGTGAAAATCAGACAGTTGACTAAAACTCAAGATCAAAGCCTGTGATTTATGAAGGCACACAATTGTACATGTTTTAGTTATTTTACCTATTCCACAGTTACAGCTTCTGGTGGCCCAGAAGGCTTGTTAGAATTAAGAGTTTGAATAGTTCAGTTTTCAGAGTTTTCCGAAAACCCACGTGGGTGAGTGCACATGACATAGGGGATGACAGAATTACATTCTTTAACCTTGAACTCCCAGGGTTCTTCCTCCAAATTTCATCCACTTGATAGATCATTATGGGATCAGCATAAAGCTTCCAGCTGGGATGTACAATAGAGCTATTTCTGAAGATATTTTGGATCTTTTTCTTAGAATACTTAGTGGAACGGTGCAGAGAATCTTAAATTTAATAATGGCTTTGACTAGTAGCTAAAATAGAGTTTTCTGAGCAGGAATGACGTGGTCTCGTTTTCGTAAGTTGAGGCATGTTAAGGCAGCCTGGCTGTATAGCCTTTGCAGCCTTTTAACGACCATTCTGGGGAGGCCTTTACAGTGATATTGGAGAAAGGGAAATATTCTGCGGGTGTTTCGACAAAATATGGAACTAAAAATATTGTGATATAAAAATATTGTGTGAAGATTATCGGGATGTTAAAAATATTATTGACAGTAATATCAAGGGTGAAAATATTGTTTTAAGTGTTGTGTTAAATATCGTTAAAAAAAATCGGTTTAAAAAAATACTGTTGCATGTATTATCATTTGTGTTATTTTGTATGTCATTTATTGTACTGTGTTTGATTTACATGTTTATTATTTTTTATTTGTGTTTTTAATAGGATAATTTATCAGTTATGAAATTGTTGAAATTTGTCTTTTTAGCTGTATTTATGTAAAAATATAATGGTTTTATAATTTTGTTAAGCAGCAGGGTATAGGGATTTTAGGGGGTAATGGTAGGTAGAATTTGTAAAAGCTAATATTTTAATGTATATCTAATGTTAATTATTTATTATTATTTGGGCCTGGTTTCGCTGTTTTTTAGAGGGGCGCACACAGCAAGTGACCCTCCACCCTCATGCTTCGACCACCAGCCCCCTTGTGTGTGGGGTCCCACAGGGCTCGGCCTCAAGTCCCACGCTTTTTAATGTGTATCTCACCCCTTTGGCAGCAATCATTGAGCAATATGGGGTGAAGGTCGTCTCGTATGCGGATGATACGCAATTGGTGTTCTCCTTCAGAGACCACCGCGAGACGGGCTTTGCTAATTTTAAGCAGTGTCTTTTGAACATCTCATCTTGGATGACAGAGAACTGCTTAAAACTGAACACAGATAAAACGGAGGTCGTTTTTCAACCAACCTATTACTCCACGGCCAGAGCTCTGGTGGCCGGTTGAGTTAAATCCACCTCCCCTTCCAGCCACTTCTGCCAGGAATTTGGGCTTCAAGTTTGATACACAACTGTCTAGCAAAGTGCAAATCGCCCATGTCTCTGGGCAGTGTTTTTGGAAGTTGAAGGCTCTACGGAGCTTCCTTCACTATCTTCCTATGGACTGTAGGAAGACTGTGGTGCACGCATTGGTCACCTCCCAGCTTGACTACGCGAACAGCCTTTATCTGGGGCTCCCTGAGTATCTGCTCAGGAGGCTGCAGATTATCCAGAACGCGGCGGCTAGGCTGGTGCGGAACGTGCCAATGCGTCACCACATAACCCCCCATCTGCTCACTCTTCATTGGCTACCAGTGAAAAGAAGAATAGAGTATAAAGCTCTCACTTTGGCCAATAGAGCAATGAACGACACTGGTCCGCACTACCTGAGGCAAAGACTTCGAAAATATAGCAACAACAGAGCACTCAGATCAAATGACCAGAATTTTCTGGTCATTCCACGATTTGCGAGGACCAGAACCGGAGGCCGATCCTTTTCGGTTAAAACTACCACACTCTGGAACTCTATGCCGGAACATCTAAGGAAGATCAAATCTGAATCTATGTTCAGGAGAGCGTTAAAAACATGGCTCTTTGTTCTTCCCTAAA
>CAWUFW010024506.1:0-59328 GCA_963921515.1 Calotriton arnoldi | reverse complement strand
AGGCATCCAGACCCCCATGAGTAGGGGTGGTGGTAGTGGTAGGCATCCATCCCCCTATGAGTGGGGATGGTATTAGTGGCAGGCATCCATCCCCCTATGAGTGGGGATGGTAGTAGTGACAGGCATCCAGGCCCCCATGAGTAGGGGTGGTGGTAGTGGTAGGAATCCATCCCCTATGAGTGGGGATGGTATTAGTGGCAGGCATCCATCCCCCTATGAGTGGGGAGGGTAGTAGTGACAGGCATCCAGGCCCCCATGAGTAGGGGTGGTGTTAGTGGTCGGCATCCATCCCCCTATGAGTGGGGAGGGCAGTAGTGACAGGCATCCAGGCCCCCATGAGTAGGGGTGGTGGGAGTGGTAGGCATCCATCCCCCTATGAGTGGGGATGGTATTAGTGGTAGGCATCCATCCCCCTATGAGTGGGGATGGTATTAGTGGCAAGCATCCATCCCCCTATGAGTGGGGAGGGTAGTAGTGACAGGCATCCAGGCCCCCATGAGTAGGGGTGGTGGTAGTGGTAGGCATCCATCCCCCTATGAGTGAGGATGGTATTAGTGGCAGGCATCCATCCCCCTATGAGTGGGGAGGGTAGTAGTGACAGGCATTCAGGCCCCCATGAGTAGGGGTGGTGTTTGTGGTCGGCATCAATCCCCCTATGATTGGGGAGGGTAGTAGTGACAGGCATCCAGGCCCCCATGATTAGGGGTGGTGGGAGTGGTAGGCATCCATCCCCCTATGAGTGGGGATGGTATTAGTGATAGGCATCCATCCCCCTATGAGTGGGGATGGTATTAGTGGCAGGAATCCATCCCCCTATGAGTGGGGATGGTAGTAGTGACAGGCATCCAGGCCCCCATGAGTAGGGGTGGTGGTAGTGGTAGGCATCCATCCCCCTATGAGTGGGGATGGTAGTAGTGGCAGGCATCCATCCCCCTATGAGTGGGGAGGGTAGTAGTGACAGGCATCCAGGCCCCCATGAGTAGGGGTGGTGGTAGTGGTAGGCATCCATCCCCTATGAGTGGGGATGGTATTAGTGGCAGGCATCCATCCCCCTATGAGTGGGGAGGGTAGTAGTGACAGGCATCCAGGCCCCCATGAGTAGGGGTGGTGTTAGTGGTCAGCATCCATCCCCCTATGAGTGGGGAGGGTAGTAGTGACAGGCATCCAGGCCCCCATGAGTAGGGGTGGTGGGAGTGGTAGGCATCCATCCCCCTATGAGTGGGGATGGTATTAGTGGTAGGCATCCATCCCCCTATGAGTGGGGATGGTATTAGTGGCAGGCATCCATCCCCCTATGAGTGGGGATGGTAGTAGTGACAGGCATCCAGGCCCCCATGAGTAGGGGTGGTGGTAGTGGTAGGCATCCATCCCCCTATGAGTGGGGATGGTATTAGTGGCAGGCATCCATCCCCCTATGAGTGGGGATGGTATTAGTGGCAGGCATCCATCCCCCTATGAGTGGGGAGGGTAGTAGTGACAGGCATCCAGGCCCCCATGAGTAGGGGTGGTGGTAGTGGTAGGCATCCATCCCCCTATGAGTGGGGATGGTATTAGTGGCAGGCATCCATCCCCCTATGAGTGGGGATGGTAGTAGTGGCAGGCATCCATCCCCCTATGAGTGGGGATGGTAGTAGTGGCAGGCATCCATCCCCCTATGAGTGGGGATGGTATTAGTGGTAGGCATCCATCCCCCTATGGGTGTGTATGGCATTGGTGATAGCCATCCCGCCCCTATGGTTCTACTGTTGCTAGTGTACGTCATTTCTGCATCCCTATGTGTGTGTGACATATTTCGGGTACCTGTTGTTTGTTTGTGTTGTGGGTGTTTGACTTGCCGTCTGCGTCGTACGCGTCCGTACCGGTCCCGGTAATAGATGTAGAGTATTGGTAGGACCTGCGCGATGGGATTCATGGTTGGGTCGTCTCGCTCGGGTTTCTCGTGGCTTCGACTCGTACTCGTCGCTGGCTTGTTCGTCTCGTCGCCGCGGATCGTCTTGTGGCGCGAATCGGTGCTTATGTGCAGCTCTCCCGGATGCTCTGACGTGCCGGACGTAGCGACGGGTTCGGCGCATACGGAAGGCGCATCGTACTCGTCCGGCCTGAAGGTGCTGTGTATTTGCTTCCGTGCGACTCAAATCGGCGTTTACGGATCCGGCTAGGGCGGGGAACAGGAGCAGGAATTGGTGAGTACGGCTCGCTCGGAATCTGGACTGTTCTGCGCATCGTACTTGTTCGTTCGGACAACTGTTCAAATCGATCGGGAAACACGCGTTCGGCTTGGTTTTTTTCCGGACGAATACTGTTAGGTGGGCTTCCGGCCGAGATCGGAATCGACCCCTAAGTGTGGCAACTGTTCCCTATGTCCCCAATGTATAGTTTCGAAAGAACTGAAACATAATGGTAGAACTATAGTTGCGCATACTTTAAACAACTGCTGCAGCAAAAACATCATTTATCTGTTAAGATGCCCGTGTGGAGATGCATATGTGGGAGAGACAGGCAGAGAGCTTCGGATACACCTTCTAGAGCATAGATCTGCCATTAAAACTAATAAATTGAATGCCCCCCTGGTATCACACTTTATGGAACAGGGACACACGGAAACTGATTTCGAATGGTACATTTTGGAAAAAGTATTCTTGAATAGAAGAGGTGGAAATATGGAAGAAAAAAGGAAAGCTAGGGAACAGTGGTACATTTCCATTCTTAACACCATAAGACAAGGATTAAATGTACGGGAGGAATGGAAAAAACTCATAAGATAAATAGAAGAGAAAAGAGAAGAAAGTGAAAAATGGACATATAATGACAGTTCATTACTTCGATGTGTCAATCAATCAATCAATCAATCAATCAATCAATCAATCACAGAATTTGTAGAGCGCACTACTTACCCGAGAGGGTCTCAAGGCGCTGGGGAAAAAAAGGGGGGGGGCCGCTACTGGTTGAACAGCCAGGTCTTGAGTAGCCGCCTGAAGGTCAGCAGGTCTTGGGTCTGTCGTAGGCTGAGTGGAAGGGTGTTCCAGGTCTTGTCGGCGAGGTGGGAGAAGGATCTGCCTCCGGTGGTTGTTCTTCAAATGTGGGGGACGGTGGCGAGGGAGAGGTCGGCGGAGCGGAGCTGGCGGTTGGAGACGTAGAAGAAGAGTCATCTGTTGAGGTAGGCTGGGCCGGTCTTGTGGAGTGCTTTGTGTGTGTGGATGAGGAGTTTGAAGGAGAATCTCCTGTCGACGGGGAGCCAGTGCAGGTTTCTCAGGTGGGGGGTGATGTGGGTGTGGCGTGGTACGTCGAGGATCAGGCGTGCAGAGGTGTTTTGAATGCGTTGCAGTCGCTTGATGAGCTTGGCCGGGGCTCCCGCGTAGAGGGCGTTTCCATAGTCGAGTCTGCTACTGACGAGGGCCTGGGTGACTGTTCTACTCGTATCTGTCGGGATCCACCTGTAGATCTTGCGGAGCATGCGGAGGGTGTTGAAGCAGGAGGAGGAGACTGCGTTGACTTGCTTGGCCATGGAGAGCGTTGAGTCGAGGATGACTCCCAGGTTGCGTGCGTGGTCGGTGGGTGTCGGGGCTGCCCCCAGTGTCGTTGGCCACCAGGAGTCGTCCCAGGCGGAAGGGTTGGAGCCGAGGATGAGGACCTCCGTCTTGTCCGAGTTCAGCTTTAGTCGGCTGCTCTTCATCCAATCGGCGACAGCCTTCATTCCTTCGTGGAGGTTGGATTTGGCGGTGAGGGGGTCCTTGGTGAGGGAGAGGATCAGTTGAGTATCGTCGGCGTAGGAGATTATGTTGAGGTCGTGCTGTCGGGCGATGCGTGCAAGCGGGCCATGTAGATGTTGAACAGTGTCGGGCTGAGGGATGATCCCTGGGGTACGCCGCAGATGATCTGGGAGGCTTTGGATCGGAATGGGGGAGGCGGACTCTCTGGGTTCTGCCGGAGAGGAAGGAGGTGGTCCATTCCAGGGCCTTGTCTCGGATCCCTGCGTCATGGAGGCGTGCGCGTAGAGTGCGGTGGCAGACAGTGTCGAAGGCGGCAGAGAGGTCCAGCAGGATAAGGGCTGCGGTCTCACCATTGTCCAGCAGGGTCCTGATGTCGTCGGTGGCGGCGATGAGGGCAGTCTCGGTGCTGTGGTTGCTGCGGAACCCTGACTGGGATGGGTCCAGGATGCTGTTTTCTTCGAGGTATCGTGTTAGCTGTCTGTTGACGATCTTCTCGATGACCTTGGCTGGGAACGGAAGCAGGGAGATGGGCCGGAAGTTCTTGAGGTCTCTCGGGTCCGCCTTGGGTTTTTTGAGTAGGGCGTTGATCTCAGCGTGTTTCCAGCTCTCTGGGAAGGTCGCGGTCTCGAAGGAGAGATTGATGATGTTGCGCAGGTGGGGTGCGATGTAGCTGCTGGCTTTGTTGAAGATGTGGTGCGGGAAAGGGTCTGACGGGGAGCCGGAGTGGATTGTGCTCATGGTCTTGATGGTGTCATCGATGTTCACGTTGGCCCAGGCTGGCAAGGGGTCGTGGTCGATGGTGTGCGGCGGGTCTGGTGTGTCGGTGTCTGTTGGGTCTGTCTGGGTGTTGAAGCTGTCGTGGATGTCGGCGATCTTGCGGTGGAAGAAGGTGGCGAGGGAATCACACAGGGCTTGCGACGGCGGGATGTCGTTGGTGTTGGAGCTGGGGTTGGAGAGTTCCTTCACGATGTTGAAGAGCTCCTTGCTGTTGTGTGCGTTGTTGTCGAGGCGGTCTTTGAAGGAGATCCTCTTGGCGGACCTGATGAGGTGATGGTGGTTGTGGATGGCGTCTTTGTGGGCTGCGTGTCTGTCCGGTGTCTTTTCACTGTGCCATTTCTTCTCTAGTTTCCAGCAGGTACGCTTGGATGCTAGGAGTTCCGGGGTGAACCAGCTGGCTCTTTTGCTGGTGTCTCTGTAGGTGGGTTTTTTCAGCGGGCGAGGGTGTTGGCGCAGTTGTCTATCCATCGTCTGAGGTTGCGGGCAGCGTCGGCGGTGTTGGAGGGGTCGGTGGGTGGGCTGAGAGCGAGGTTTGCCTGTAGTTGGTCTTCGGTGACTTTGCTCCAGCAGCGGCATGGGATCTGTTGGGTGCGGTGGTGTGTGGTGGGTTTCTGGAAGGTGAAGTGGATGCAGCGGTGGTTGGTCCAGAGGAGTTCGGTGGTGTGGCTGAAGGAGACGTGGGGGCTTGAGGAGAAGACGGGATCGAGCGTGTGGCCGGCGGAATGGGTCGGCGTTGTGACGAGCTGTCTCAGTCCGAGGTTGGCGAGGTTGTCGATCAGGGTGGTGGAGTTGCTGCCATTGTTGTTCTCCAGGTGAAAGTTCAGGTCTCCGAGGAGGATGTAGTTGGTGGAGGTCAGGGCGTGCGTTCTGATGAAGTCAGCGATGGAGTCGCTGAACTGGGGATGGGGTCCAGGGGGTCTGTAGACGAGGGTGCCTCTAAGGGTGGTGTTGGGGTCCGTGTGGATCTGGAAGTGCATGTGTTCAGCGGTGCAGAGAGTGTCGTCGGTGCCGGTCGAGACCCTGATGGTGTTCTTGTGGACGATGGCGATTCCTCCTCCTACTCCGTTGGTGTGGTCTCTGCGGGTGATCTTATAGCTGTCTGGGATGGCTATGGCGATGTCGGGTGCAGAGGAGTCGTTCATCCAGGTCTCTGTCAGGAAGGCGACGTCCGGTGATGATGTGTCGAGCAGGTCCCAGAGCTCGACGGCGTGTTTGCGTATGGAGCGGGTGTTCAGTAGGATGCATCGGAGGTGGTTGTGGTCCTTCTATATACATTAAAGAAAGTAATAAATCTAAAACACTTTGGGAATTATAGTCTAAATTCATGTAGGGCTATATCACATCGATAGAGTAGTTTTAATATGTATATTAGATACAACATGGGAGATGGTGATACATGGGTAATGCTCAAATGACTACTGTCACCAGGGAAGTTCAGGAAATAAAAATGCATTATATGATTATAAGAAATTATTGGATGTGAGTAACATAGCGGGATAATGAACAATATAACTGAAAAACCCGCTATATGATGGTGGTACCATCAAAGTTTCGTAGTCCGCTCTCTATCTCTCTGATTCTAGCATAAGGAAAGAGAAGATAGGCGTATTTAAAAATATGAGCAATATTGATGAGAAATCCACCTAAGATGGCGGCCACTCTTGAATTTCGTAGTCCGCTTTCTATTCCCATGAGTTTTTGAGAAGGAAAGAAACGACGGGCATATTTAAAAGCGGGAACGTGTGTTCACCGGCTTTCATTCCACTGAACTGGAGGAAGTTGGAGCACGTCAGGAGACTCGTTTGGTCCCGGTAAGAAATCATGCGAGCAGGGAGATAGGGGAAGTGGGTTTAGTCTTAGTTTTGGGTGACCATAGAGTAAGAGCAATATTTTAAACACAACGGTAGTCTACTCGTTTGTCACAAGGGTAGATTTATTATAGTTACTAACCCCGCATTCATTCCAAAAAGCCTGATATGTAAAGAAATGGGTTGCGTAGGAGCGCCCATGTGAACACTTATATCTTAATAGGACCCGGCGTGTCAGAGGAAAAATGTGGTCACTAAACGGGGTGTTACGATTGGCATCCCCATAGAGAAGGCATAGTAAGATAATAGCTTATATATAATATGTACCTGCTTCGCAGAATTTAAGTGGAGTATTATCTATGTGAATTTAGAATTGTGGCTATACATATACCAGCCACTTTTATTTTCTGGGGAGGCAAGTTATGTTCATTTGAAAGGGACGTAGGGACAATGTCTTTACCCAGAACACAGAGACCAGTATAAGTTTGATAATATGGTGGGACAGCTAAGTATGAAAGCGTTTTGTTGTTTTTCTCCATATAGGCATTTTGCTCAAAAAATTAAAAAGCCTGTATTAACGGTGTTAAAATTACGGAGAAGATTTATCGGAACAAGGAACCTATCGTCTTGTGTGCCATAGCTCCAGTGGCTTATTTTCTTTTGGATCTTAACGGAGGTAGAGTGTTGACCTTATAATTTGATACGTTTTGACTAGAAGATGTAGAAATAGGGATAACGGACAATTCCGCGTCTCATATTTTTATCGTTCATTATAGGGTACGAGTGAAGTTTGGCCCTTTTTATACCTCTTGCTCAACCTCAGATGTGAATCAGAAGAGAATCCTTAAAGGTATAGTGGTGAGTCTTTCTGCATAATTGAAGGTGACAATAGAAACACGAGAAGAGATGTGTACTGTAGGATGTCATTATCGCGCTTTAGGGGGAACGCTTTGGCGCCTATTTCCCTTCAATTGAGGGGCCTTGAGAGGAAAAGTAGCCACCGCAAGTAGAGGAGAAGATAGCTTCCCTTACATATTTCAACGCTCTATTTTGTCGGGTGGGTAAAATACTCGATTTAAACACTGGGAACATGTGAAAAGCAGTTGTTTCTAGTGTATCACCCGGATGTTATCGTTATTCTTTAGGGTGGACGCATCTGCGCCTATTTCCCTTAGACTGCGGGGCCTTGTGTGAAAGAAATACAGCAGCCATCGCTACATGAGGAGGAGACAGCTTCCCTTATTTAAACAGACGTTCTGTTTTTTCGGGTGGGTAAAATCCTCGATCCATACCTTAGAATGTTTGTGTAGTTATGGATGCTAAGTGAGTGAATGTAGGGATGGCTGGCTTTTGTAACACCAGTGGGAGTACCAAAATTGTAATATAAATGTACTTATTGTATTTATAATGAATTGTTGTGCATGTTTTTCTTAAAAAATGTTTTTAAAGTTGAGGGATATAAATGATGATACATTATGTGGAATGTGTTTATGGATAACGGATGTTTATTAAAAAGTATCCTTCTGTGCAATGTGTTTTTAGATTGTGTTGGGATACACTGAACTATAAAATATAAGCCTGAAGAAGGTGGTGAACCATACTAGACCACCGAAACGCGTCGCTGCTCTGTGTCGATTGAGCACCCAAGCTTCGCCGGGTTTGATTATAACAGCAACACGATCAAGTGATCAACCTTGGCTATCAACTATAAAAGATATGGACTTGGGTTGCCGGTTTGACTTAACAAGTCTTTGATGTCTCTACTGTCTTGATATATGTTTTCAGATTATGTTTATGAGATTATTTTTACGAAATAGTTTTAATTTATGTGATTATTTGAATTGTCGATATTGATGTGTATGTTTTTAACGATCTTAATTATGAAATATGTTTTTTAAAAATTGAATCCTATTAGGATCGTGAATAATAAAGTATACTGTATTTTTTATATTGCTGTTTTGGTTTCTACTTGGTGTTGGCAAACTGTATAATGTAGCAAAACCAAAGGGGATGATGGACGGAGTGTTGAACATTGCAAGCACTCACACCCAGTCAACTGATCTGGGATTAATCCATCATCATTCTTTAGCTCACTCCGCCACCCCAGTTCAGACATGGCCATATGCAAATCAGTCTGACCCTGTCCCTCATGGGAACAGTCCAGCCCGAACTGCCGAGCCATGTCTTCCCTTAACCGGAAACAAGCATCCTGGGACCGGTTTCGGGTTCATAACCCTCATCAGCCAGGCTATTTTGAATCCAGTGGCAAAGTGAGTAAGGGACCCACGTCTGGTCATACCCTGCCAAACTGTATAATGTATGCTTGAAAGTAATGTGTATGAAGGATAGTATTTTGTTCTTGGATGCTTAAAAAGAGCCCAAAGGGATCTTGTCTTTGACAGAAGTGTCTATTTTCGGTGTCCTGTCCCTTTGGATAGGAGGACCCCTCTCTCTGATTTTGATATCTGTCTCCTCATAGACAACACTATTTTGTTCATTGTCTTCATTCTGTTTCAAACCAAGATAAATAGTTTTCTCTTCAGAGCAAAGACCTTATCATCTTATTCTGTTGGAATTTTGTCTTATGGCGTTTCTAATTTCTGGGGTCTTATTGCACTTTATAAACCCCATCTCGCTTCTGTTTTTATACAAGTCTTCTGATGTTTATCCTGTGTGGATTTGAACATATGGGTGTAGTGGTGTTCGCATCTTGTTTTGTAAGGTGACGTCATGAAATATATTTGTTTACTTGTATATAGTATTTTATCAACCCACCAACTCCTCTCAGGACATAGTTCTGGGTCACAAAGATCCAAAAGTGTGTTTTTTATAATGGGATTATCAATGGGATTGTTGCCTTTGTAAATGTATGTATGTTTATATGTAATCCTGTATGGTTGTGTGTGTATATATATATATATATTATCTACTGGCGGTCGCCAGTAGATAGTTATAGTTAGGACCTAGTTTCCATAGGAAACTCGTTTTTTGTTTTCTCAATATCTTTGGCGCCGGTTGACAAATCTTCGCGAAATTTTCAAAACTCGTAGCCCGCTTTGGTCAGCTCCTGTCTTGAAAGTTTTGGGGTGATTCGGCAAGCGGGGCCAAGAAAAAAGGGGGGTCCCAAAACGTGTTTTCTCCATGTTAATTCCCATAGGAAACTTTAGACACGGCTACAGCTCGAACTGCTGAACGGAATTACACCAAATTTGGCAAAAAGGTAGCCCTTGTTTCAGAAAGAGACCCTTTTTTTAAATGGAGTAAATCCGTTCAGTAGTTCCTGAGAAATTCAAAAAATAGATGTCGGAAAATCAGTTTCCCATAGGAAACTTTAGACACGTTTACAGCTGAAACTGCTGAACGGAATTACACCAAATTTGGCAAAAAGGTAGCCCTTGGTTCAGAAAGAGACCTTTTTTTTTAAATGGTGTAGTTGCTGAGAAAATCAAAAAATAAAAGTTTCGACATATAGAGGCACGGTGGATCCGCGCACCCTCCCGACCACGAGCTTTATTCTAATTGGCTGTCAACACTCCAAACCAGGAAGTGTTGGCAGCCATCTTGTGCCTCGGTAACCGAGGCACAAGAAAAGAGAAAAACAAGCGCGAAAAACAAGAAAAGGGGGCAGAGTAGAAACACCCTGACCCCTTAGGCCTGCTCAGGGCCCAAAGCAGCATTTTTAAAAAAAAGAAATCGTCCGAATTCACCCTGGGTGCGCGAATTCGCCCAAAAAGAAAAAAAAACGAAGCGCGGGCTCCCGCGCTTTGTTATAATTTAGCCCCCGGGTGGGCCAAGTCCCGGGGGCATGCTAAAATAAAATTGCGGGGGCCCAGGGGGACCCCCGCAGCCCCAAGGACCGCCACCCCCGGGGCTTTGATAAAATATTTGCGGGGGCACATGGCCCCCCCGCAGCCCCGGGGACCGCCACCCCCCGGGGCTTTTTTTTTAATGTTTTGGGGGGCCTCCAAGGCCCCTCTAAGCCCCGGGGACCGCCACCCCGGTGCTTTCATTAATTATTTGCGGGGGGCACACTGCCCCCCCCACAGCCCCGGGGACCGCCACCCCCCGGGGCTTCTTTTTTATAAAAAAAATATACCTGTGTGGGGTGGCTCGAGCCCCCCCACACGCTCTGGGGACCGCCACCTCCCCGGGGCACTAAAATGCCCTGAGGCTGTGCAGATGTTGGGAGGGGGGCCTCGTGGCCCCCCTCCTGGAGCCTGTGATGGCCCTGGGGACCGCCACCCCCAAGGCCGGCTCCTGCAGTGTCCCGGGGTGCCCACCCCCGGGACACTGCTGTTTGCTATGGCAGGGCGGGAGCCTCGCAGCTCCCGTCCTGCCATAGCAAACTGTGGTTTGGGTTTTGAAAGCGAGAGCAGGGAAACCTGCTCTCGCTTTAAAAAATCAAACCAGATTGCTTTTCCACACGGGGAGCTGCATGTCAGCAGCTCCCCATGTGGAAAAACAATGCCGGCTCCCGCAGGACGCGGGGAGCCGGCAGGGACCGTGGGGGCATTGGGGCTCCCCCCACGGTCCCCAACGAAGTGGCCAGGCTCCGGGGGATGGGGTCCCCGGGGCCAGAAGTGGCCCGGGAGGGGGACCACGCGGCCCCCTTCCCCCATAATTAAAATTATTATTAAAAAAAACACGCAAAGGCCGGCCCCGGGGGATGGGGTCCCCGGGGCCATAAATGGCCTGAGGAGGGGGGCCATGCATCCCCCCTCCAAAGATAATAAATAAAAAAATAAACACTGGCCATGCTCCGGGGATGGGGTCCCCGGGGCCGAATATGGCCTCGGGAGGGGGGCCACGCAGACGCCTTCCAGTTTTAAAAAAAATAGGGGTCAGGCCCTGGGGGATGGGGTCCCCAGGGCCAATAAAATAGGAAAGGAAGGGGGGCCACACAGCTCCCCTTCTTAATGGCAGTCTGTAATTTAGAGTGGGTGTATCAAAGGTTATATTAGGGTGTAAGAAGATGCATCAAATTATCACATGGATGATGTCATCAGTGATGTCATCAGTGATGTCATTTGAGATGTCATCAGTGATGTCATCAGTGATGTCACTGACCATGTCATGAGTGATGTAATATGTGACGTCATCAGCAGTGCATTGCGGGGACGCGAGTTATAGTTAGCTGAACTAACTATAACGGGGGAATTTCTATGGTTTTGTACGAGTGAAATGTCCAACTCACTATAACGTCCCTGAAACCTATGGTTTTTTCAGTGAATTCCTAAGGTTTTTTAAATGCTAATTTCTAACTATAACGTGCCTGAAACCTATGGTTTTTTCAGTGAATATATATATATATATATATATATATATATATATATATATATATATATATATATATATGTGTGTGTTTTTATGCTTGCAGCCCTGACGAAGTGTTTTTCAAGGTGAAACGAGTTTGCTGCGCTATTGTGAGAAAAAAAGAAGAAAAAATTAATGAATTAAAGCCAAGAAATGAACTTATCAACCAGGACTTGCGAACGCTTATTTATTGATCTCTTGAATCTATGATATTCACTAATTGACTGTGGTTGCCTCTCTTTCTGTATACAATTTATGTTTATGTTTTGGTCAATGAGCAGCTGATCATTGAGGTGGGCAACAAGTTTGTACAGTATAATACATGTGATGATTTCAGGTAGTGAGGCTATTCTATCCCTGGCTGCTTCTCTGTCCTGTTCAGAGCTTTATCAACAACACCTTCAACATATTCCTTCTGTCTGATTGCTTTTGTTCTTCTTTTATACTTCTTCATAGATGCTAACAAGTTGGAAATTACTCTAGTATAGAACATTCTACCTCTGATTTCCTTGAACTGCTGCTCCCTTTTGATTACAATCTCTCTTTTTTCAATAACTTGTTACCTTTTTTAATCAGAAATCTTTTGTGCTTTGATAATCAGTGTTATAGTTTTGTTTTTCTTTACTTCTTTTTGCACTTTCTCCAGTTGTGCACAATTTTTAGAAATGTCTTGCTCCTCTTACCAGCAAGCCTTTTCTCTTTGACTGTCTTTTCTGCATTTTGCCCCTTTTGTTTGTCAGTTCTAAGTAGACACTCTATTTGCTGCTGCTTCTTTCTTCTCTGACCTTTTGTTGGCATGGTAATTCTCTGTAGATAACTAGACATTGATGTGTGAAAACAAAAATAGAGAAGTACATTCATCACTTAATTACATAGTATCACATTACATATTTTAACTATTTAAACTTTTACTTTACATATGGATGTATAGCTCAGGCAATCTTCAGACTAAGGGGCCGATTCCGATTCGGGCCGGAAAAAATACCGACCGACTCGGTACTGGAATTTAGTCCGACCGACACGTACCGGCGCCGTCCGACCCGGGTAGTACGATGAAATGCATGGGAATCACGACCGACTCGCACGGAACACAAGGCGAACGACCGACCCGGACGGAAACAAGCTATCCGGCCGGGAAACCACGCGAATCGAACTGACCGACACGCATCAGGAAATAACCCGAACGAAACGTACCCGCGAACTCCGACCCGCGCAGTACGATGCAATGGGTGCAAATTCAGACCGATTCGTACGGAGCCCAAGCCGTACGACCGACACGCATATAAAACCCAGCCGAACAAACACAATACTCCGCGACCGACGCGTACGCCGCATATGAAACTGAGCTGAAACACAGCGGGAACAACTCGGAGAGGCGCGCACGAGACAACTGCAACGTCCTACTCGGTCAGAAGAACGACTCCTACATGCACAATAATCACAAATGAAAAAATACCAAAAAAAGGGCCAAGCAAGCAATGACAAAGCCAATAAATACAGGGGGTGAAAAAAATGGAACAAGGACACACCCCCAACTCCACCTACATAAAGCCCACAAATCCCTACCATGATCCTTTGCAAATTCCACTGACCTGCCAGCACAGAACACCATCACACAGCAAACACAGACACACACACAGCTCATCCAACACAAAAGCCACACACCATTAGCACCTCAACAAATCGCACCCTCACACACACACAGCAAAACCTACACACACACACCCTCACTTGCACACACACACATCAATCACCACCACCACCACCCATCACCATGCCCCTAAAGAAGAATCCAAAGTTCCTAGATAGTGAATTGGAAGTCATGGTAGACGAGATCCTGAGGGTAGAGCCACAGTTGTTTGGCACATTGGTCCAACAGACCCCCATGTTGCAGAAAACCAAGATGTGGGCGAGGATCGTCGACAGGGTGAACGCACAATCACCATGTTTGCGCACAAAGGAAGACATCCAGAACAGGTGGTATGATGTGCGCAGGAGGGTCAGAGACCTACTCAAGAAGGATTACCTCCTGAGCCAGCACACCGGCAGTGGCCCTCCTGCAAAACCAGTATACCTCAGGCCCTGGGAGGAGAAGGTGCGGGCCATCCTACCACCAGTGAGCGTATATGGACTAACAGACATCCCAGAGCCTGGTGAGTACACAACTAATATACACAATATTGTGTGCCAATACACACACATCACTGTCAAGGGGACAGTCAAACCATCCACCCCTAGCAAATCAACAGCAACCAAAAGATAATCATCCCAAGATGTGTATGTCAGTTAGATAAACACAATACATGCCATCTCATAGTGATATGTAACTGTGTCATGACATGTACAAACCTAACAACAAATAGGGCAAGGCAGTGGCACAAATATAACCAACAAACACTGCCTGATATTTTGCCACCACTAGAACACCACCTCACAGGGAAGCTCACTTAAATGAAGGAATTCTGTGTATGCTGGTGAAGTTAGTGTAGCCAATAGCATGATGGGAGTTGTAGTCACAGATACTGCTCACCCTCACAATTGGCCCATCAACACCACTCTGAACCATGCTCACATCACAGGGAGTGGATAAGGACTGACAAGATGGCTGACAGCGGCTACTGCTGTGGGGAGCACAAGGCCCTGCTGGGAACTGTGCACCAACAAACAGCACAACACCACTGCCTGACATCCTGAAAGCCAACTTGCACTCTCTGCAATGCAAGCACATTGCATGGTGGGATATCTGGCTGGGTGGGAAGGAGGACTCACAGCACTGACCATAGTTACAAGCAGCTCACCTCACACACCCCCTCAACACAAACTCCACATAACCCACCTGGGAGAATGCAATGCCTCACATAGCAAATGAAGATCCCACAAAGAACCACCACCCTGGGTAATGCTGTGTGAAGCATAGGGACACACCTGGGACTTGTAGCCAAACAAACGCAAGGACAACACTGTCAGCCTTCCTGTCAGCACAGGCACACTACCCCACAGGGAAGCAGAGTCCAAAGGAAGGAAGTACGGGCATGCTGGGAAGGGGGGTGTAGGCAATAGCATGATGGGAGTTGTAGTCACAGATACTGCTCACCCTCACAATTGGCCCATCAACACCACTCTGAACCATGCTCACATCACAGGGAGTGGATAAGGACTGACAAGATGGCTGACACTGGCTACTGCTGTGGGGAGCACAAGGCCCTGCTGGGAACTGTGCACCAACAAACAGCACAACACCACTGCCTGACATCCTGAAAGTCAACCTAAACCCACTGCAAGGGTGGCATGCTTCATGGTGGGATAACTGGGCCAGGTGGAGAAGGATGGCCGGATGTCCACCAAATACAACCAATGCTGGCCATGCACACACCTCAACATTCATATTGAAATGCCCCAGGTATGCATGACAATGTGCTACACCAATATCAACCTCTTACTGTGACAACTTAGGACAATGCAATGTACATGCCCGCATCCAGAGGTACAGTCACAACTGTCAGGTGTGTGAACCATTGATGCCTGTAGAAACATTACATACAATGTGTGTCTCTTCCAAATACAGGTGACGATGATGGGGACACAGCAGCAGGTGAGGAGGAGTCCCTGTCCCAGGCTCCGGGGGACACAGAGCTCACTGGTGTGGAACAGCCTCTGCCCTCCTCGGATGGCGAAGACCTACCTGGCCCCTCCGGTGTGAGTCATCATGCAGCACCAGCTGGACCAACATCTGCACCCCCTGCACCCACTCCTCCAACAACTGCCAACATACAGACCACCCCCGCCGACACAGACAGACCAAGGACCACCGCTGACAACAGCACAGGGCCCCAGGCCCACCATGGAGCAATGGATGACAACACCACTAACAACCCCCAAGTGGGCCTCGGGTCACCTGTGCATGCCACCGCAGGTCCTGCACGTGTCGCCAGGGGTGGTGGGAGGGGTGGTAGACATAGGTCGCTGCTTGCAGAGGGGTCTGGACTGCATGATGACCCACAACTGGCACGCATCGCTGATGCGTACCAGGATAGCACCGGAGAGGTCAGAAAGGTAGTGGGGATCCTCAAGGACATACAACAGCAGCAGGCTGCCCATCATGCCCGCTTGGACTCCCACATGGCCCGTGTGGAGACACACATGGCCCGTGTGGAGACACACATGTCGGGCATGGAGTCCAAGTGGGACGCATTGCAAGAACTCACAGCGGTGCATAGGGACATATTGACATGCCTCCGCCAGATTAGCACCAACATGGCCACACCTCCCTGTGTGCCCACAACATCTGGTGCTGCAACAACTGACACCGCCACAGGGAGGGAGGAGGACTCTGGCGGAGAGACCCCTGCACCGCAGCAGCCTGCACGTGAGGGTCCCCCCCCAAAGAAGAGGGGTCGTCCGAGGAAGGAAAACTGAGAGGTTGATGGCCACGTACATCCCCCAGGAAGCCAACACCTGTTCCGGAAATTCTCCTTTGTGTGCAAACGTTTCACCCTGTTGAATGCAACACTACTTTCCCACATGACATGGGGAGTTCAAGTTGGACTAATGTATCATATGACTGTGGACTTTACTCAGGACATTTCTGCTACCAAGACTTCCAACTCATCTGGGAACTTTGGATCCCAATCCCAATGTACAGCACCCACCATCCTGTGCACTATACACACACATATTTCTGTAAATAAAATCACTAGTACACCATACTTGCCACTGTTGTTATTCAAATGTGGATACTGTTATGGTGATGATGTTCTGCTAAATTACACTGTGTATGCTAACTGCTACAGCAAGTACAACACCGTCGTGTGAGTCATGGTGACGTGACACATATGAGGGAGACACACCACTAGGGCTACACAACACAGACACCAGGGCCATCGGACTCATCGCCCACAGTGATTTTGCCAGGAAATACAGTGGAATGCACAGACACCACACCTATTCAGAGTCTGTGTCAACTAGCCCACAGGTGCAGTAAGCAAATGTCAGTCAGATGTGTGACCACAGACAACGCACATCCCAAAGTGAAGCACAGGTTTATTACACATTTGCAACAAGTTGTTTCCACTACAAATGCAAGGTTTACCCACGTGGCAGTGGCCACACAGTCAACAAGTGCAGAAGATATGAAGTCCAGGGGTATGTGGCACATCCCTTGTAGGCCAACTACTGCTGACACCCTGAAAGCTGAATCATGGTGTCGAGGGATCCAAGTTGACCAAAGTACTCAGTAAGCACCCTGTGAAGGACAGACATGACACACAGTTAAAATCACTGTAGAACAGGACAGTACTGCAATACTCATGCCCAATACATGTCACAAGACAACTACACAAAACCAAGTTAGCATATCAAAACTGTTGGGGAGTTCAGACTACCTGGAAGGACACATTGCTGCACGCATCCAGTCAAGTAGCACATGGCCACACTCAAACAGCACCAGAGCACCACCCACACATATCATGCAAACTCACGTCATTCACATTACATCTCCCTGGATACTCACATTCAGCTGAAGAAGTTGGTGATGAGCTGTGTGCGGACATCACCATCATCATCATCATCATCATCACTGGCATCGTGGTCCAGGCCAGGATCCTCCACAGGTGGCGGACGTTGGTCATCGTCATCCAGGATGAGAGGCAACTCCTTCCGCACTGCCAGGTTGTGTAGCATGCAGCAGACGATGACAATCTTGCACACCTTTGCTGGGGCATATGGGAGGGCCCCTCCTGTCTTGTCCAAGCAGCGGAAGCGGCTCTTCAGGAGACCAAAGGTCCGCTCTATCACTCTCCTGGTCCGACCATGTGCCTCATTGTAGCGCATCTGGGCTGGTGTCACAGGGTTCCTGAGGGGTGTCAGCAACCACGGCATGTTGGGGTATCCGGAGTCACCTACGGACAGACAAGTGCACATTAGCTGATTTGGAAAAGTGGGTGGAATACTACAGATCAGAACACACACAATGGTACAAAGTCAGTACACACCGACAAGCCAGGCATGCTAGTTCTGCATCTGTGCCATCATCCTCGGGATGCGACTACTCCTCATCACGTAGGCATCGTGTGCTGAACCAGGGAAACAGGCACACACATGTGTGATGCTCATATCTGCTAAACATACCACCAGAGCATTGATCGAATGGTAATGTTTACGGTTCCGGTATGCCTGCTCATGTGCCTGTGGTGGTATCAAATCCACATGTGTCCCATCAATGGAGCCAATGACATGTGGCATCCTCCCCAGGGCATAGAAGTCACTCTTGACGTCAGTGAGTTGTTGACATGTTGGGAAATAGATGTACTGGTTCAGGCATCTCAACATTGCCTCCAAAACATCTCGTAGCACACGGCTGAACATAGTCTGTGACATCCCACCGGCAGTCGCAACAGTGTGTTGAAAGGTACCGGTGGCAAAGAAGTGTAGGGCTGCCATTACCTTCACCTTGGGGGTCAGCGCCGTAGGGTACGTCCGGCCAGGTTACAAATGTGGTGCCAAGTGCACTGCCAAATCCTCAATCAGCTGCCTGGTGAAGCGGTACCGTCGGATGCTGTCACGTTCCACCATCGTTGCCAGGTCAGGGAATGGTCTATGGACAGCTGGAGACCCTGCAGTGCATAGGTTGAAGGAAGAAAGATTGTCAGTCACCCCACATATGTGCCATTCACCATACTCAATTTCACATGATACATCATTACGTGACACAAGTACTTGATGTGTGTGCCGTTCTGTTGGACATAACTCGCACCTACATGGCCATCATCTAACTTCTCAGTACAACATGTGTGCACAACAGGTACCAGGTTGTGCTATGGGAAACCATTAGGCTGTGTCACAGTACCCATTTACTGCTGTCACGTTCCACACACACACCACAGTGACATGTCTGGACAGATGCGCCACAGGCATCACAGATCATTGACAGGTAGATTCCCAGTGACCCTGTCTTGCCACATGGACACTGGCATGACATGGCGTATCATGTACACGTCAGAAAAACAAACATGACTCCCACAGGTAGTGGCCCCTGTCGCATCCGCAGGACAGACATGGACGCCAGTGACGCACAACATCAAAGTCCATGCACAAACAACGTTGATGTGGAGACTGTCTCCCATCGTGCACATGGAATCAGTGACATCGGAAACACAACATGCACACAGACTGTGGAGGGACATCACTATTGTGGCAATGGGTCATCCTGTGACGTACATGCCTTCCCACATGGGACTCTGGGGGTATGTGACATGTCATACACATACACAACCTGGAAATGTGACCATGCCACATGCTCCAAAATGAACTGTTGCACATCACAGTGGTCATGTGCACAACACACCAAGGACCCTGTCCCCATGAACACATGCACAGCCTGGGTGTGGCTGCCCACAAGTGCCACCACAGAAACCACATGTTAACCCCCATACACAGAGAAGGAAATGCAGCCTTACATGCCTCAGGAAACAGTGTGGACTGGGTGTGGTGTTGTAGGTGTGCCCCTAGGTCTCTGGCAGGTATATGTGGCTGGCATACGTTCACCAGTGACAAGTATGGTGACATATGCGACTGACCTGTACAGGTACGCGTTATACAGCAATGGACCGATCGGTGTGCCCGGCCGGCCCATTGCATATGATGTGTGCGGGTACGCGTTGTATCCCGAAATACGCATTGTACAGCAATGGACCGATCGGTGTGTCCGGCCGGCCCATTGCATATGATGTGTGCGGGTACGCGTTGTATCCCGAAATACGCGTTGTACAGCAATGGACCGATTGGTGTGCCCGGCCGGCCCATTGCATATGATGTGTGTGGGTACACGTTGTATCCCGAAATACGCGTTGTACAGCAATGGACCGAACGGTGCGCACACATTGGCTGGGGCCTGGCATGGCAACGGACGCGTTTTCGAAGCTCGAACGAGTCTGATGCAGTGAATTCAGTTGGCCAGCCACAACAATGTTGCAAAATCATGGGTGTCATGAAGTTGAAGATTTGAAGGATGCTGTGGGCGTGTATTAGTGCTGCTATTCCATGGATTGGTCAGATTCAGAAGATGCAAACGACTTGGACCTATCACTTTGGACACATAGGACAGTATCTGCCTCTGCAGCACACATATAATGCTGGCTGTTCCCCTGAGAGCTCACTTGCCTGCACTACATGCTCCAGGACGACATCTGCCACCAACACTGCTGCTGTTTATGCATCCTCTGGCTACTGCAATGGCACGTACTGTGGAGAGAGCCCCAGCCTTCAGCCTTGAGGAGAACCAGGCCCTGCTGGACAGCCTCCTTCGACAGTACAGCACGCTGTATGGGAAACCAGGGGAGCAGGTGAGTGTGCTGTCCACTGCCTTACTAATTGTGCATGTTGTCTGACTAGCAGGACTTTCAGTGTGCACACCACTGGCTAGCATGCTCACTGAGTAGTTGTCACACCCCAAAGTGTGTAGTTACATGCACTGAACTGGTACAGTGCAGTAACAGTGCATTCCAACTAGGTTTACTTCCCATGCAATGATACCATGTAGTGACTGCTGGCAAACTGTTCATAGCCATTGTTGCACTGCCTGTGTACATCATATGCCCCTGTGATTGAGACATGTATATCCAACTGTGTGATACACGTATATGTTGCATGTGTAGTAATGGCCTTTTCACTTTGTCATCCTCACAGGTTGATGCCCACCAGAAGCAGGAAATCTGGCTGACCATCGCCCGGGAAGTAAGATCCGTGGGGGTCTACAGGCGCAGGATCCGCAACTGCCAGAAGAGGTGGCAGGACCTTCGGGGCTGGACCCGGAGGATCGCAAGGGTCCAGCTGAAGCTGTCGCCTCCTCGCAGGAGGGGCGTACACCGGACCCTGACCCCCCCACATGCTCAGGATCCTGGCGGTGGTCTTCCCTGACCTGGATGGGCAGCTGAAGGCCAGACAGCAGCAAGGAGGGGGTGAGTCCATGACTGCACTGTGCACTTTGTCTGACATGCTATGTGCCCTCCTCTGGCCTGGTTAAACTTCCACAGTACATCAGTCATGTGGTCCAGGACCCATGTCCCTCATTTGTGACATGCCCACTTCTCCTCTGATACGCATATGTGTGGCCCTTATAGTCAGGAAATTGTGTCATTTGGGGACTGTGTCATTGCATTTAGCTTTGCTCAAGGTGGGGGACAGCATTTGTTCCCGTGACTATGTTGTGCGATTCATGGGTGGGTCAATTGCTTACACAATGCCTAAGTTCTGACATGTAATCTGGGTGTAACTTTGATATGTGGTCCGCTTGCTGCTCTGACTCACCACATGTCCCTGGGGAATTTGGCACACACCCATGCTGCTGGTGGGAACAATGTTCGGGCCTCAGGAGTATGTGTATCCAGTGTGTCACACATGCTTAGCCACCTGCCTACTGTCCAGGACTCATCCCTCTTACAGGTGGAGCTGGACAGTCATGCCTACTCCAGGGCATAAAATACACTCTGTACTCCCACTCCCGTGTATCATCTGGCATGTTGTGATCAGTGAAATGTACCCTCAGGTGTCTGCCTCTGTCTCATTGTGCTGTGTCTTCGTTGTCAGGACTACTGGTATGTTTATCGGTTAGGGCTCAGCATGCCATCGGAGATGTGACCATGATAGACGATACTTCTGTGACTTATAGGTGTCTGATCACTTGACTGTGCACACAGGTGTTTGCGACTGTGACTTTCAGGCAGCTGTATTTTCATTCACAGCACACTGTGAGGTGCTCATGTTCAGAGAGTTGTGTTTCATGTCCCCCATATGTCCAGTTGGTATGACGTGGACAAATAGTAGTACAGATGATGTGGTTTTTGGGGGATGGACATGTGCACTTGTCAGTCACATAACTTGCATTCCCCATGCCCTCGGATTGTGACACAGTGCAGACTGTTGTTGGCTGGCTGCCATGGCCATGTGACTTGAGACAGTAATGTATGACTTTGCACGCATTCCTGTGTCATGGCATTAAACTTCCTGAGACTGATCCTGCAGGGGAGTGACATGTGCAACATGCACCCCATTGTGGCATTGACTATCCGGACATGGGTGCATCATGGTGTCTGGTGCTGGTATGCATCACATGCATTTCTATTTAGACTCTGGCCATCCCTTTATCCGGACACCTGCACTGACTCAGTGGCAAGAGATGTGATGTGTGCATGTTCACATACTTCACCGTGTTCCCTGCAATGTCCAGCAACTGTGTAGGTGGTGCATGTGTCCACACTTGGGTCTTACCATCAGACAGGCACCAGACAGATGGGTGCAAGGGCAGGAGGGGTGTGAGTCCCATGGTTGACCATCAGACTGACAATTGGCTTCCCCGAATCTGTGTGAGGACTTTAGGCAATGTTCAACTAAGGATGCCAGGGCTTGCTCTGTAATGTGCTGTACTTACTGTGGTGTGTGCGGTCAGTGCAGGTGACTGATGTTTGTCTGTTTCTTTTTATTTATTTATTTATTTATTTAGAAGGTTTTATATAGCGCGGACAAGATCCTTGCGGGTATCAGAGTGCTTTACAACAAATAAAAGAAAGAAAAGAGGGAATAGCCAGAGGGAAATAGGCATATACATATAAAAATAATATTGCTTATAATAAGTAAAACAAACGGTAATAGATCCAGCATAGCACATATCTACAGTCCTGCATCAAATAGATCAAGTGAATTTTGTCAGGAGAATCGATTTAACTTCCTTTTTAAAGGATGCCGCGTGAGGGTTCTGTCTTGTATTTGGGGGTAAGGCATTCCAAATCCTAGGGGCCATTCCTGAGAATGAGCGGTTATAAGTTTTCTTTTTTGAAACGTTGTGGTTTCAAAAGAAGGTTATATGAGCTCCTGTTAGTTCTGTTGCCGCCCGATGGGACTAGTTTCTCAGCAAGGTAACGTGGTGTTTTGTGATGCAATGCCTTGTGTGTCATACAGGCGATTTTCAAATGGATTCTGGCCTCAAAGGGTAGCCAGTTAAGGGCACGCAAGTCCGGGGAGATGTGACAGTTTCTTTTGGAGCCTGTGATTAGCCTGGCGGCTGCATTGATTGATGCTCTTAGTGGGGCTATTGTTGCTCTGGGGAGGCCGCAGAGAGCGACACTCCCATATTCCACTCTGGGGATTACTAGCGTTTGGACTGCTTGTTTAAAGTCATTTGCGGGTATGAAGGGTTTCAGTCTTCTTAGGGTGTTCATTTGAAATGTTGCTCCTTTTGCTGCTGCACTGATGTGCTTCTGCATATTTAGCTTATTGTCCAGAGTTATACCTAGCGATTTGGCAGAATCGATCATGAGCGGTTGGCCGTCTAGTGCTGTTAGGTGCTTCATCCATTCCATGATGGTGGTTGTTTGGTTGGGGGCGCTATTAGGAGGAATTCAGTTTTTAGGGTGTTTAATTTTAAATGGTTATTTGCCAGCCAGGTCTGCGTTTTTGTAGCGTCGAATTAAGGGACTTGATGTCCTCAAGTGAATGTACCTTAATGTAGAGTTGTGTGTCGTCTGCGTACATGTGATATTGGACCTTTGCAGAGTTGAGAAGTTCTGTGAGTGGTTCCATGAACAAATTGAATAGTGTTGGGGAGAGGGAGGAACCTTGGGGTACCCCTAAAGTGACAGGAGTAGGTTTGGATAAAGATTGATTGGTCTTGAAACTTTGTGTTCTGTTTTGAAGGAAGGAAGTGAACCAGTTGAGAACCGTTCCCGATAGCCCCATTCTATGTTTCAGGAGGTCTAATAGACTGTCATGTTTGACGGTGTCGAAGGCGGAGGATAGGTCCAGTAGGATTAGTAAACATGCTTTGTTTTGGTCCAGTATTTTTAAGGCATCATCTATTATGTGGGTCATGGCGGATTCGGTACTGTGCCCTGATCGAAAGCCAGATTGGAATTTGTCGAGCAGATTGAAGTGATCAATGTGGTGGGTAAGTTGCGTGTGAACACATTTTTCTAGTAGTTTGGCCAGGGTGGGGATGTTGGATATGGGGCGATAGTTATTTAGGTCAGCTGGGTCAGCTGATGGTTTCTTTAAAATGGGGAGACCTGACCAGCTTTGAGGATATCTGGGATGGATCCTTGAAGCAGAGAGCTGTTTATAATCCTGGTCCATAGAGGCACTAATGTCGGTATGAAGTCTTTTAGGAGGGAAGCTGGGAGTGGGTCAGCGAAGTGATTGGAGGGATTTAAGGCCGTAAGCGTTTTTAGAATAGCTTCTTCGCTGTAGAGGTTGAATGAGGACCAGTCTGTATTGTTTTTGGGGTCGAGCTTTGCGGAACAGCTAAGCGGGTTCCTGCAGGGGGTCCCTGAGGCGATCATGTGAGGGTTGGAGAGGGCTGATAGGTCCTTCAATAGGTCTGTCTTTATGTTTTCCATTTTTTGTGTGAAATATGATGCGAAAACCTCGCAGTTGGGGAGTGTTTCTGCATTAACTTGAGGTGAGTGGGAGACACCCTTAGATTGCGCTTTGATTATTTCAAACAGTCTTTTGGGGCGATTCTTGGATTGGTTCAATTGATTGCTGAAGAAGTCAATTTTTGAGCGTCTAATTTTCCTGTAATAAGCGTTTCTTGTGCTTCTGAGTAATTTGAGGTGAGGGGAGGAAGGTGCTGCTCTTCATTGACGTTCAATTGTTCTTAGTGCTCTTCTGTCCTCACTTAACCTACCGTCATACCATGGGTTTGCAACTTTGTTTGAGATACTTTTCAATTGTAGTGGGGCTAAATTGTCTAATAATATGTTCATAGATTGGAAGTAGTGATTGGTTAGCTCATGTACTTCATGTGAGCTGTCAGATGGGGGCGTTAAGATAGGGCAAGCGGTTTCCCTAATTGTCTGCAGATACATCCACGGCCACAGGAGGGGACAGCTCCACGGACCAGGAGGAGCAGCGGAGCCAGACTGGGTCAGCATCGGACGAGTGGTCAGAGGGACCCAGTGGCACGGAGGGCGAGGGGAGCCACACCGAGGAGTCCTCAGCACCATCCACCTCAGCTGAGGACCACAGCAGCTCGGAGGATGACTCCCTTGTGGAGGCGGGTCTCAGCAGCCACCAAAGGCCAGCTAGTCTGTCTGGCCCCGCCACCACCACCACCGCCCTCCCATTGGCTCCCATTCCTGAGGTCCGTGAAGGCTCCCGTGCTCGGGAGCGTGTCTCCTTCGTTCCAGGCACCGCACCCCCTGCCCCTGTGTCCCCTGCTGCCCTGAGTGAGGAGTCTGTGTACCTCCTTCGGCAGCTCCATGTAGGGCAGACAGCCATGCTGAGTGTCCTCCATGCACACACCACTCTGTTGACACAGCTGGTGTCGTTCATGGAGGGCATCTCGACGGGTATGTCTGCCCTACAGAGGAGCAATAAGTCCATGGACTCCTCCCTGACGGCAGCAGTGTCCCTCCTCCAACAGTCCCTCACCCCTCCCACCTCTGCCCCATCCACACTTCCTGCCCCCCTACCTGTCCAAAGCACATGCACACCTGCACAGTCACCCAAACACACAGACACGAGCAGCACAGACACACCCAAGAGAAAGGCAAGACGTGCACACAAGCATCCTCAGGGGACTGATACCACACCCACAGGGGATGGGGAACAGACACACACACAGGCATCCACAGTCACTCTGCAGTCCTCAAAATCCTCTCCCTCCAAGACCCCTTCCCTTGCCTCACCTGCAACCCCACCTGCAAAGCAGCTCTTCCTCTGTGACCTCGGCCTCTTCCCTTCCTGATGCAGCAGAGCGGGTAGGTGAGCCGGACTGCTCTGAGCGGGAGCAGCGACACTACGTTGAGTGTCCATATACTCCGCTGCGGTCTGATGAAGCAGCACTTGAATCCTTAAGAGGTTGGCTGCTTTTCTCCGGGGCAACATCCTACCGAGAGAAGAAGTGGTATGTAGAACCACACCACACACTGTAGATAGTTTTCATTTAGTCACTAGGTCCTGAGGAATCGCCAACTGATCTATTAGAGACATTTTATAGGCGAGAAACATGTTGACCACTAAGGGGTAGAGCGTAATTTTTGTCAGATTAAAACAAAATAGTCGCCCTCCTTCTTTTTACTTTTTATTCAGGTTGTGACCTCTCCAGAATAAAAATAATTATAGAGGATTCCCTTACCTGTTTTAACCCACACACCACATCTACATCTTACCAGGCCCCTCACACCCACGGCACCTATACGGCAAGGAACAAAAGATCTCCGATAAAGAGCCCCTTTATGGGTGCCCGTCGAGCATTGCAGCGCCGGCTCGACGAGGAGCAGACCCATATGATGAAGCATGACACCTAGCTTGCTGGGTGTGTGAGGGTCCTAGTTCCAAAAGGAGGTATTCCCCACCTCCCCACCACTCTGAGTACTAACCAGGTGGCCAACTTGCCACCCAGGAACACCGTACCTCTTTTGTCTTCTACTGATACCACAGACACAGGGGATGGGGAACACACACACACACAGACATCCACATTCACTCCGCAGTCCTCCAAATCCTCTCCCTCCAAGACCCCTTCCCTTGCCTCGCCTGCTACCCCACCTACACAGCAGATCTTCCTGTGTAACCTCGGCCTCTTCCCCTCCAATCCTGCTGATCCAGCATACCGGGGGAAGAGGAAGTCCACCCACACAGAGGGGAGTGCCCTCGCCCCCGGAACCCTCCCCCAGGTGCAGGCAGACACAGGACCCCATTAGGAAGTCCCCCCGGACCAGGAAGAGCAAGACCCCACCACCACCACCACGCAGCTCCACCACTCAGTCTCTCTCCTCCATCCCCCAGGCCACCACTGCACAGGTTCCCCCACCACACCCTGCCCCAGGTTCCCCCACACACCGATACTGCATCCCCAGACTGCTTAGGCCCTACCCCCCTGCCACTTGCTCTTCCACCCCCAACCCAGATGCTCTGCCTGTTAGTGGCACTGTTGTGGAGACCGGGTCCCCCCTCTGTCCTGCCCACCTCATCTGCCCACCCTTCCACTCCCTTGGAGTCATGCACTGCAGTGGAGTCCACAACCACCACGTCTGACTCGGGCATTGCAGTGGGTACCCAGTCCACTACATCAGTCCAGCCCACTGCAGTGGTTGCAGCACCCACACCAACTGACTTGTGTACCACAGTGGTGCCGGCCCCCTGAGTTAGACACCTCCACTGCAGTTGCCGGTGACACTCCTGCACCCACCACCCCTTCACTGCCTCACTCTGCCATCCCCTGATCCTGTCCCTGCGGTGCCTGGCCTGCCCCTTGTATGCCCCTCCAAGGGGATGTCCCCTAACCGTACCAGTGCAGGCAAGCAATGTGTGACCAGTTGTCACTTCTCACCCTGTTGGGACTGTGATTTTGGACTGGCCATTGGCCTTAGTTTCTTTTGTACTTCCGTGTTTACCCTGACATTTGCTGAATAAAGCCTCTTTTTGTTTACTTGTGGGTTTTATTTTAATGTACATGATGTGGTTGAGTAGCATCCTGCATTTGCAGTTGTAATAGTGTTCACATCAGGAAAATGAAGTGTTGCAGTGATGGACTCCATGTGGTTCATGGGATATGTGTCCTGTTGTAGTCTGGATCTATGGCATCATTTGCTACAGTCTGAGGGTGTAATGTTCAGCATTTGACACAGGGATGTCCATTTTGCATTTGTAAATGAACATCTTTGTCTTACACTGGTGCACATCTGGTGGGCTTACCACTGTTCAATGTTCCGATTTCCCTGACTGTGTGCCCAGCTCCACTGGACATGCAGTTTTGCACATCAATGTCGAAGGACTCATCTGTGTATACAGTGCAACTTGCTTGACACGTGTTTTGTGTGTATGCAGATGACTGACGTGACACTCCTGTACCCAGGCTGATGTGAGCAGAGACTTCTGTGTGTTGTGGTTGTTGACTCACTGACGGAGTGTTCTGCTGACATGTTTGGGTCGTGCCCTGACAAGGTTTGGCACAGCGGACCTTCCACAGGAGTGGAGTGCCCTCATGGCAGTGTGTAATCCGGTGACATTGCGTGGGCCTGTGTTGTGTGTTGTGTAAGCATGTCTGTGCGTGTTCCCTTCCCTTTTCCTACACAGGCTGTGTCCCTAGGGATGTTCCTGTTTGTGATGCTTGCTGAGTTGTTCTGTGTTCATCCAGCATCTTGGACCTGGTTTCTCCGTGATGTGGGTGCATGGCAAACTAATGTTCATGAGGTTGTCATACCAGGTTGTCTTTGTTGTCAGGGCTGGGGATGTGGGCAAACGCAGATGGGACACATTCAGGATTCCCTTGGCACTTGTTGTTTACACAAGTCATGTGATTTACAGTTTGTGGTAGCTTTCAGTGATTGTGACACGTTGTGTGTGTGACTGCTGCCACTCCTCAGGGTCAGAGCTGCAATGTTGGAAGTTGTGTACGTGTGTTCTTCATGTGTCACCTTGGCTTATTCGTTGGTGTGTGACTATGGCCAGGATCCCATTGATTGTGGTGGATTTCACATCATGCCCATGTACGGCATACTGTGCTGTGTGTCAGACATTGACGAGTCTTGTTGACTGGCCATGTGTGATGGGTTTCTGCACCTTAGTTCCCACCACCACCCCTGGTATTGTCATGGGTGCATGTCCAATGTCACCAGTCCATGTGAGCTTCACTGCTGCACATTGGTGGAGATCAGGGTGTGTGGTGTTGAGTGTGTGCAAAAGTGAGTTGTTGCATGGCTAGACCCCTACCTCCATATTGGCCTTGGCTGGCAGGCCGTGCTGATTGATTGGAGCTTGTGTAGGTGTGATGGTAGTTAGTTGCTCAGGACACATGGCTGTGGTTCACAGTGTGAACGACATCTAACTTTGTCATCACAGTGGGATTATCATGCAGGCTAGTGTCAGCACAATGTGGGGTCCCTGGGGGTAGTGCTGTGGTGGGTCTGTCTCTTGCTGTGTTAGTTGCTGTTCCTACAAGCTTGTGTGACCTGTGTAATTTGTGCTCCCTCTCATCTAACAATGCCTGATTGCCCACATAGGGGTATCCGATCCATGAGTAACTTTTGTATGGCACTGTATACACATCTGTGTGGTTGGAATTCAGGCCTCCTCATGTGTTGTGTGGTTGCCTGGGGACACTGGCACACCCCCCATCACCTGTTGTGTTTGATATGCAGTGTGAGTCTGCCTGTTTGTGTTTGTGCCTTTGCACCACTGCATTGGCATATCTTGAGTGTGCCATTGGCTGTATGTTGTTTGGTGGCTTTCCCTTGCTGTCCCTGGGACTCCTAGGTCATCAGTCAGCACAATAATCATGGTTTGTATGTCCCATTGCTGGCATGGTATGGTATTTGTTCACCTGATATCTACAGTCTCCACAGGATATCTACATTTGTGTGTCCATTGGTGCAGATATGTGGGTCAGCATTATGATGGTCACTTCTGTCATTGTGTTATTTGTGAATGTTGACAATGTGGGCCCCCATGGCTGATGTTTGTATGCACATGGCCAAAACGATGTTTCAGTGACACTGCACTGCTTCCCTCGACCAATCTATGTTGCTATGGGACACAAGCACTACTATGCCACTGATGTGTTTGTTGTTGTGTGACCAGGATTCATCCATGCAGTTTGGCTTTGGCAGCTTTTACCATGACTACACTTCCCTTTTGGTCACTGTGGTGATGGGGCTTTATGCCCCATTGCCACACTGTTCAAAATGTGCATCAGCTATGGACACCACACTTCCCTTTTGGTCACTGTGATGATGGGGCTTTAGGCCCCATTGCTGCATTGTTCAAAATGTGCATCAGCTATGGACTCCACACTTCCCTTTTGGTCACTGTGGTGATGGGGCTTTAGGCCCCATTGCCACACTGTTCAAAATGTGCATCAGCTATGGATTCCACACTTCCCTTTTGGTCACTGTGGTGATGGGGCTTTAGGCCCCATTGCCACACTGTTCAGAATGTGCATCAGCTATGGACACCACACTTCCCTTTTGGTCACTGGGGTGATGGGGCTTTAGGCCCCATTGCCACACTGTTCAAAATGTGCATCAGCTATGGACACCACACTTCCCTTTTGGTCACTGTGGTGATGGGGCTTTAGGCCCCATTGCCACACTGTTCAAAATGTACATCAGCTATGGACTCCACACTTCCCTTTTGGTCACTGTGGTGATGGGGCTTTAGGCCCCATTGCCACACTGTTCAAAATGTGCATCAGCTATGGATAGCACACTTCCCTTTTGGTCACTGTGGTGATGGGGCTTTAGGCCCCATTGGCACACTGTTCAAAATGTGCAGCAGCTATGGACCCCCCACTTCCCTTTTGGTCACTGTGGTGATGGGGCTTTAGGCCACATTGCCACACTGTTCAAAATGTGCATCAGCTATGGATAGCACACTTACCTTTTGGTCACTGTGGTGATGGGGTGTTCGAGCCCATTGCCACAGTGGCCATGGTCGGCTTGCATTGTGGAGGCCACACACATTTCTGTGTGACACATGTGCTAGGGGGTCACATTGTATGTTCAATGTCATGTTCAGTGTTGTAGGCATTTGACACAGACTACACACACTTGTCATGGTGTTGGGGGGATGTAATCTTCTGTCATTCCTTATGTGGGAGTATGCTAGTTGTGTCATGCATTACCCGTCCTATGAGTAGGGGTGGTGGTAGTGGTAGGCATCCATCCCCCCATGAGTGGGGATGGTAGTAGTGACAGCCATCCAGGCCCCCCTGAGTAGGGGTGGTGGTAGTGGTAGGCATCCAGGCCCCCCTGAGTGGGGGTGGTGGTAGTGGTAGGCATCCAGGCCCCTAAGGGTGGGGATGGTAGTAGTGACAGGCATCCATCCCCCCATGAGTGGGGATGGTAGTAGTGACAGGCATCCAGGCCCCCCTGAGTAGGGGTGGTGGTAGTGGTAGGCATCCAGCCCCCCCTGAGTAGTGATGGTGGTAGTGGTAGGCATCCATACCCCTAAGGGTGGGGATGGTAGTAGTGGCAGGCATCCAGGCCCCCCTGAGTAGGGGTGGTGGTAGTGGTAGGCATCCATACCCCTAAGGGTGGGGATGGTAGTAGTGGCAGGCATCCATCCCCCCATGAGTGGGGATGGTGGTAGTGGTAGGCATCCAGCCCCCCCTGAGTAGTGATGGTGGTAGTAGTAGGCATCCATCCCCCTAAGGGTGGGGATGGTAGTAGTGGCAGGCATCCAGGCCCCCCTGAGTAGGGGTGGTGGTAGTGGTAGGCATCCATCCCCCCATGAGTGGGGATGGTAGTAGTGACAGCCATCCAGGCCCCCCTGAGTAGGGGTGGTGGTAGTGGTAGGCATCCAGGCCCCCTGAGTGGGGGTGGTGGTAGTGGTAGGCATCCAGACCCCTAAGGGTGGGGGTGGTAGTAGTGGCAGGCATCCATCCCCCCATGAGTGGGGATGGTAGTAGTGACAGGCATCCAGGCCCCCCTGAGTAGGGGTGGTGGTAGTGGTAGGCACCCAGCCCCCCCTGAGTAGTGATGGTGGTAGTGGTAGGCATCCATACCCCTAATGGTGGGGATGGTAGTAGTGGTAGGCATCCAGGCCCCCCTGAGTAGGGGTGGTGGTGGTAGTGGTAGGCATCCATACCCCTAAGGGTGGGGATGGTATTAGTGGCAGGCATCCATCCCCCCATGAGTTGGGATGGTAGTAGTGACAGCCATCCAGGCCCCCCTGAGTAGGGGTGGTGGTAGTGGTAGGCATCCAGCCCCCCCTGAGTAGTGATGGTGGTAGTGGTAGGCATCCATACCCCTAAGGGTGGGGATGGTAGTAGTGGCAGGCATCCAGGCCCCCCTGAGTAGGGGTGGTGGTAGTGGTAGGCATCCAGCCCCCCTGAGTAGTGATGGTGGTAGTGGTAGGCATCCATCCCCCTAAGGGTGGGGATGGTAGTAGTGGCAGGCATCCAGGCCCCCTGAGTAGGGGTGGTGGTAGTGGTAGGCATCCAGGCCCCCTGAGTAGGGGTTGTGGTAGTGGTAGGCATCCATCCCCCATGAGTGGGGATGGTAGTAGTGACAGCCATCCAGGCCCCCTGAGTAGGGGTGGTGGTAGTGGTAAGCATCCAGGCCCCCTGAGTGGGGGTGGTGGTAGTGGTAGGCATCCAGGCCCCTAAGGGTGGGGATGGTAGTAGTGGCAGGCATCCATCCCCCCATGAGTGGGGATGGTAGTAGTGACAGCCATCCAGGCCCCCCTGAGTAGGGGTGGTGGTAGTGGTAGGCATCCAGGCCCCCCTGAGTGGGGGTGGTGGTAGTGGTAGGCATCCAGGCCCCTAAGGGTGGGGATGGTAGTAGTGACAGGCATCCATCCCCCCATGAGTGGGGATGGTAGTAGTGACAGGCATCCAGGCCCCCTGAGTAGGGGTGGTGGTAGTGGTAGGCATCCAGCCCCCTGAGTAGTGATGGTGGTAGTGGTAGGCATCCATACCCCTAAGGGTGGGGATGGTAGTAGTGGCAGGCATCCAGGCCCCCTGAGTAGGGGTGGTGGTAGTGGTAGGCATCCATACCCCTAAGGGTGGGGATGGTAGTAGTGGCAGGCATCCATCCCCCATGAGTGGGGATGGTGGTAGTGGTAGGCATCCAGCCCCCCTGAGTAGTGATGGTGGTAGTAGTAGGCATCCATCCCCCTAAGGGTGGGGATGGTAGTAGTGGCAGGCATCCAGGCCCCCTGAGTAGGGGTGGTGGTAGTGGTAGGCATCCATCCCCCCATGAGTGGGGATGGTAGTAGTGACAGCCATCCAGGCCCCCTGAGTAGGGGTGGTGGTAGTGGTAGGCATCCAGGCCCCCTGAGTGGGGGTGGTGGTAGTGGTAGGCATCCAGACCCCTAAGGGTGGGGGTGGTAGTAGTGGCAGGCATCCATCCCCCCATGAGTGGGGATGGTAGTAGTGACAGGCATCCAGGCCCCCTGAGTAGGGGTGGTGGTAGTGGTAGGCACCCAGCCCCCCCTGAGTAGTGATGGTGGTAGTGGTAGGCATCCATACCCCTAAGGGTGGGGATGGTAGTAGTGGTAGGCATCCAGGCCCCCCTGAGTAGGGGTGGTGGTGGTAGTGGTAGGCATCCATACCCCTAAGGGTGGGGATGGTATTAGTGGCAGGCATCCATCCCCCATGAGTTGGGATGGTAGTAGTGACAGCCATCCAGGCCCCCTGAGTAGGGGTGGTGGTAGTGGTAGGCATCCAGCCCCCTGAGTAGTGATGGTGGTAGTGGTAGGCATCCATACCCCTAAGGGTGGGGATGGTAGTAGTGGCAGGCATCCAGGCCCCCTGAGTAGGGGTGGTGGTAGTGGTAGGCATCCAGCCCCCTGAGTAGTGATGGTGGTAGTGGTAGGCATCCATCCCCCTAAGGGTGGGGATGGTAGTAGTGGCAGGCATCCAGGCCCCCTGAGTAGGGGTGGTGGTAGTGGTAGGCATCCAGGCCCCCTGAGTAGGGGTGGTGGTAGTGGTAGGCATCCATCCCCCATGAGTGGGGATGGTAGTAGTGACAGCCATCCAGGCCCCCTGAGTAGGGGTGGTGGTAGTGGTAAGCATCCAGGCCCCCTGAGTGGGGGTGGTGGTAGTGGTAGGCATCCAGGCCCCTAAGGGTGGGGATGGTAGTAGTGGCAGGCATCCATCCCCCCATGAGTGGGGATGGTAGTAGTGACAGCCATCCAGGCCCCCCTGAGTAGGGGTGGTGGTAGTGGTAGGCATCCAGGCCCCCCTGAGTAGGGGTGGTGGTAGTGGTAGGCATCCATCCCCCCATGAGTGGGGATGGTAGTAGTGACAGGCATCCAGCCCCCTCTGAGTAGGGGTGGTGGTGGTGGCAGGCATCTAGCCCCCCCTGAGTGGGGGTGGTGGTAGTGGTAGGCATCCATCCCCCCATGAGTGGGGATGGTAGTAGTGGCAGGCATCCAGGCCCCCCTGAGTAGGGGTGGTGGTAGTGGTAGGCATCCAGGCCCCCCTGAGTAGGGGTGGTGGTAGTGGTAGGCATCCATCCCCCATGAGTGGGGATGGTAGTAGTGACAGGCATCCAGGCACCCATTAGTAGTGGTGGTGGTAGTGGTAGGCATCCATCACCCCATGAGTGGGGATGGTAGTAGTGACAAGCATCCAGCCCCCTAAGGGTGAGGTTGGTAGTAGTGACAGGCATCCAGCCCCCCCAGAGTAGGGGTGGTGGTGGTGGCAGGCATCTAGCCCCCCATGAGTAGGGGTGGTGGTAGGGTGGTGTTTGTGGTAGGCATCCATCCCCCTATGGGTCTGTATTGCATTCATGTTGGCCATCCCCCCCTATGGTTCTGCTGTTGCTAGTGTACGTTATTTGTGCATCCCTATGTGTGTGTGACATATTTCGGGTACGTGTCGTTTGTTTGTATTGTTGGTGTTTGACTTACCGTCTGCGCCGTACGCGTCCGTGCCGGTCCCGGTAATAGATGTAGAGTATAGGTAGGACCTGCGCAATGGGATTCATGCTTGGATCGTCTCGTTCGGGTTTCTCGTGTCTTCGAGTCGTACTCGTAGCAGGCTTGTTCGTCTCGTAGACGTGGATCGTCTTGTGGCGCGAAACAAAGCTTATGTACGGCTCGCCCGGATGCTCAAACGTGCCGGACGTAGCTACGGGTTCGGCGCGTACGGATTGCGCATCGTACTAGTCCGTCCGGAAGGTGCTGTGTATTTGCTTCCGTGCGGCTCGATTCGGCGTTCACGGATCCGGCTCGGGCGGGGAACAGGAGCTGGATTGGGTGAGTACGGCTCGCTCGGAAACTGGGTTGTTATATGCATCATACTTGTTCGTCCGGACGAGTGTACGAATCGGTTGGGAAACACGCATTTGGCTTGTATTTTTTCCGGACGAATACTGTTAGGTGCCCTACCGGCCGAGATCGGAATCGACCCCTAAATGTATTACCTTTTAAGTATGTATCACCCACCCTATCAACTACCCACAGCCTACCTTATTGCTCAGTTATATGTATGGGTGAGTGAGAGGTTGCTCAAACACCTACTCACACACACTCACTCACTACCCATGGAGTTCCTTACACACTCACTCACTCACCGTACACCTACTTACACAGACAATAACTTATATGAGCATACCCTATTGACTGACTACAGCCTACCTCATGGACAGTCATATGTGGTAGAAGAGTAACTTAAAGCTTGAGAAGTGTTTAACTTGAATGTGTCAGTTTTCTCGCAGATATTCGAATCACTGTGTGAGTCCCTCGCAGGAGGTGAGATTCCATGAGTATGTAACTTTGTTGGTAAATGACTACCTCTCATTGTGATCTCTATAGTTCACTAAATGTGTCTGTAAGGGGCTGCATGAATTGCCTCTTAGGTGTGTTAGTGAGTATTGCATTATATACATGTATGTGCAACTACCTGTTTTAGCACGAGATACATATTAGTTGTGCCTCTCTATGTGAGTGAATATGTAGGTGCTTCTGTCATTATTTCAGTGGATGTTTTAGTGCCTGTCTGCTTTTTTTCTTAAGTGTGTCAGATTGAAGTCTGGGTGGCACGGTGGTTATATAATTGAGCACATGGGTTTCTATGAGCACATATAGCTCACTGAACCTTCAGAGTACTTATCTTACCTTTTAAGCAAATACCAGCCTGCCCTATGGCCTATGGCCTACCTACAACCTTCCTCAGTGGTTAGGTATACATGTTACAACAATAGTTTAAGCATTCTCTAGGAGTTTTAAATGTGAAGGTTGACCTAGCAGTAAAACTGCATGTACAGCCTCAAGTGAAGCAGGGAATATGACTCATTACATCGCATACCTATAACACACGTGCCATTACAATGCGGGTATTACTACGCGATGTCAATGACAACGACATGCCATTACATTGCAAACTTTTACCACGACTATGCCTTTACCACGCATGCCATTACAACCCAAAGGCATGCATGGTAAAGGTATACTCATGGTAAAAGTTTGAAAGGTAAGTGACTCTACTCTGCCCTACCCTAAACCCTAATGTAGTACCCCTGCATGACCCTCCCCAACCCCCAGTCCTCTCCCTACATTTACACTACCCAGCACGACACCCCGACACTACCCTAAACCCTAAAACACTACCCTGCACTACACATACCACACCACAACACTACCCTAAACCCTAAAACACTACCCTACACTACACAAACACCATGATACTACCCTAAGCCCTAAAGCACTACCCCCAGTACGACCCCCTGACCCCCAGTCCGGTCCCTACACTCAAACACTACCCTACACGACCCCCAGACACTACCCTAAACCCTAAAAAAGTAACCCCCACCCCAGGCCCAATCCCCCTTACCTCTCTCTCCTCATGGTTCCTCTCTCCTGGTTCCTGCTTCACGTCAGCTGAGGGGCGGTGCACAGTGCACGTCATTGTGAGGAAACGGAAGAGCCTCTGTTTCCTCACAACGAGGTGGATCGCCATTACATCGCATGCATTATAAAAGCTCATGCGATGTAAAAGCATGCGTAGTAACGGCTACTCGTTGTTACATCGCATGCGTTGTAACGCTTGCGATATAATGGCATGCGGGGAAACAGCCACGTTGTGATGGCTGTTTCCCGTAGCAGGCCCGAGACATGATGCAAGGGCTATTTCTCTGACTTGAAAGTGTCAGTTCTTTAGCAGATATCTGAATGAGTGTCTCAGTCTCTATCTGGGGCTGTCATTGTATATCTATGTAACTTTGTTCGTAAATACCTGGCTCTCTTTCTGACATCTATGGTTCTCTAAATATGTCTGTAAAAGGCTGCATAGATTACCTCCTGGCTGTGTTAGTAAGTTTAGGTTTTTGTCAGTGTGTGTGGAACTGCTTCCATTCGTACTAGATACATATCAGTTGTCCCTGTTTATGTGAAAGAATGTTGAGGTGCTTCTGTCACTATCTCACTGGTTCTTTTAGTGTCTGTCAGCTTTCAACTTAGCTGTGCTAGATTGAAGTCTCAAAGACAGACTGGATGAATAACTAAGGACATGGGTCTGTAAGACTGCATACAGCTCACAAAATTTTCAGAGTACATGTATTAACTTTAAGCACATAGCATCCTGCCCCATGGTCTAGCTGCTGCCTACCTCAGTGTTGACTTATACTTAGCAGAATAGCAGTTTATGTCTTATCTATGATTATTATAAGTGAATGTTAGCCTACCAGTAAAACAGGTTCAAGTATTGCAGGCCCAATACATGATGAAAGAGCTACTTGTCTCATGTTAGATTAGAAAGTGCCACTTCTGTACAACATATCTAAATGAATATTTCAGTTCCTATCTAGGGCGGCTATTGCATGTATAATTACGTTTATTGGTAAATGGCTGCCTCATTTTCTGACATCAATGTTTCTCTAACTGTCTCTATAGGAGGCTAAACAAATAGCCTCCTGGATGTATTAGTGAGTATTGGGTTTTTAAATGTGTGTGCAACTGTTTCCATTAGCGCTGCATACATTTGAGCTCTCCCTCTCTTTATTAGTGAATGTTTGGGTGCTTCTATTACTATCTCACTAGGTGCTTTAGTGCCTGTCTGCTTTAGTACTTAGGTTTGGCAAATTGAAGTCTGAATGGCAAAGTGGATGTATAATTCGCCACATGGCTCTCTAGGAGTTCATATAGCTGACAGAAACTTCGCAGAACATGTTTTACCTTTTAGGCACATTGCTCACTGCACTATGCTCTAGCTACACCCTATACTAGTGCTCAGTTATATGGGCTACAAGAGCAGTTTCCTCCTTGTGTAGGAGTTTTTAGTGACAAGAAAGAACTAGCAATAAAACTGCATGCACAGTCTCAAGTATAGCAGGCCCGAGACATGATACAAGGGGTACTTCTCTGCATGGTAGACTTCAAAGTGTCAGTTCTTTAGCATATATTTGAATGGGTGTCTCGGTTCCTATCTGGGGCTGTGATTGCATGTCTATGTAAGTTTGTTAGTAAATAACTGCCTCTCTTTGTGACATGTATGCTTCTCTAAATTTGTCTGTAAGGGAGTGCATGGATTGCCTCCTGGGTGTGTTAGTAACTATTGGGTTATTTAACTGTATGTGTACAGCTGCCTCCTTTACCATTACATACATATCAGTTCAGTCAGTCTGTGTGAATGAGTATTTAGGTGGTTCTCTAACTACTTCACTAGGTGTTTTAATGTCTCTCTGCTATTCTACTTAGGTATCTAAGATTGAAGTCTGGGTAGCAGAGTGGATATATAATTGGACACAGAAGTCTGTGGACGTGCATATACCTCACTAAACTTCACAGTACATGTGCTACATTTAAAGCATAAAACACCCTACCCTATGACCTAGCTGCACCTTATGTCAGTGTTGCCTTATATATCGTAAAACACCACTTTATACCTTCCCTAGGACTTTTACACATAAAGGTTGGCCTAGCCATCAAAACTGCATGCACAGGCTCAACTGTACCAAGCCGGAGAGCATGTACAGGCTCTACTGTACCAAGCCAGAGACATGGTGCAAGGACTAGTTCTGGGTTATTTAAGTGTGTATGTAACTACCTCCAGCAGCACTAGATACATAACAGTTGTGCCTGTCTGTGTAAGTGAATGTTTAGATGCTTCTGTCACAGTCTGTATGGCTGGTTTAGTCTACTTTTCCACTTAGGTACATCAGATGAAAGTGTTGCTAGCAGGGTGGATATATCATTGGGCACATGGGTCTCTAGGACTTCATTTAGCTCACTAAAACATCAGAGTATATGTGTAACCTTTTAAGCATATAACTACCCTGCAATATTACATAACTGCAGCCTATCTCAGCAATGAGATATATATGGTAAAAGAGCAGTTTATGACTTCATTAGGACTTTTAAATGTAAAGGTTGGCCTAACTGTAAAAGTGCATGCACAGGCTCATGTATAGAAGACCTGTCACATTATCCAAGAGCTACTTCTCTACATGGTAAACTTGAAAGAGTCACTTGTTTATTAGATATCTAAATGAGTGTTTCAATTCCTGTCTAGAGCTGCGATTCCATGTACATGTAAATTAGTTACTGGCTATTATATGGGTCTCTAAATATGTCTGTAAGGGCCTGCATAGATTGCCTCCTGGGTGTATTAGTGAGCATTGGGTTATTTAAGTGTGTGTAGAACTGCCTCCATTAGCACAATATACATATCAGTTTTACCTATCTGTGTGAATTAATGTTTACATGCTTCTCTAACTACCTCACTGGGGGGCATATTAGCAAGAACGGCGTTAAAATTATCGCCGCTTTAGCGGCAGGAAACTGCCGCTAAAGCGGCGGTAATGGGCTTGATAATATGCCCTTGAGAATTCCAATAGAAGCCCAGGATCACAGCAGAATATGGGCTTCTATTGGTATTCTCAAGGGCATATTATCAAGCCCATTATCGCCGCTTTAGCGGCAGTTTCCTGCCGCTAAAGCGGCGATAATTTTAACGCCGTTCTTGCTAATATGCCCCTGGGTGTTTTAGTGTCTGTCTGCTTTTCTACTTAGGTATGTCACATTTAAGACTGGGTGTAGTCTGGATGTCTAATTGGCCTCATAGGTCTCTAGGAGTGCATATACCTCAGTCAATCTTCAAAGTAGGTGTCTTAAGTTTTAAGCATATAGCTCCCCACAGAATGGCCTAGCTACACCTTTAAGTAGTATGAACTCATATGTTCTAAAAGAACAGTTTACACCTTGTGTAGGATTTTTAAGTAAGAAGACAGCATAACAGTAAAACTGCATGCACAGGTCAATTACACCACACCCATCACATAATTTATTGATTCCTACTTAGGTATGTCAGATTAAAATGTGGATGTGCACTTCAGAACAAAAATCATTAAAAGCACATAGAGCTCACTCAAATATTCAAAGGACATATCTTACATGTTAGCCGCATAGCACCCTGCGCTGTGGCCTACCTAGCAGTCTCATAACATGTTTTAGAAACTGTACCAGTATCTGACTATCTGTTTTGGAAGCTCTAGAAATATCAACGTACATTGCTGAATAAATAACTCAGTACCTGTGTTATCAATTTGAAACATATCTCTAATTGATATGCTACACATATATCTACTTTGTGAGTATGTTAGTGAATATATAAGTGCTTCCCTTGATTCATTAGTGAGTGAGAGAGAGCCTCTATAATTTACAAATATGTATGTCACATGCATAATAGGTGCTATACTTTAAATAGTACTTGGCATAACAGTGCCTAGCAGTGTTATATTGCAGATCTCAATCTGAATATAATTAAAGAACATATCTCCCCATGTATGCACATACACATCTACCCTGTAATTATCCAACACCAACACTAAAGAGTATGTAGCATATAGCTATCAACTTTGAGAGATTCATAATTCAAATATGGCTCCAGTGCATACTTTCCACTTTGAAATATGAGTGTTCTAGTCTTCTTTTATAATGGAACGAAAAAGACTACAACTCCCCGAATTCAAATAAAAACATTCGGTATAAGCTGCTCATCATATATACACATATAAAACTTTGACATCTTATACTACATTATTACATATATGTTTAACTATTACTGTGCACTCTTTTCTTCTACCATTTACACAATAGAGTAAGGGAATGCAAGTGCAATATACACCGCAAAGAAAACACATTCTAAACTAACTTGACAGACACCTAATCTGCACCTGAGACAAACTATATCTTAGTTGCCTATTAACAGTACACAAAAACACGTACAATTTCAATTATATATCATCCTTTCTTTTTTAAATACTTATATATATTTAAAAATCTTTTATCACAATATGACTAACCCTGGGCAAAGCACTACGCTACGCTCGCGTAGTTTGCGAAGTTTGCGCTACTTCGCACAACGCGAATTGCACGTAGCACAGTGCAAACACGCGTAGCGTAGCGTAGCGTAGTGCAGCGGTCATTTTTTGCTTGCACGCGGTCCTCAACGTCAAGTTGGCGACCGCGAGCAAGCAAAATGACATCCCGGCGAGACTTTTTCCTCGTTCGCGATCAGCAACATCAAGTTGCCGATCGCGAGCGTGGAAAATAAACCTCCCGGCGAGATTCTCAACGCGGGGAGGTCAGGTTTCTCATTGCGAGTGAGTCGCGTATGCTCGCGATCGCCGCGATGAGAAACTACCAGTCCGCGTTGAGAAGCTGCCGCTCGAGTAAAAATCTACTCGAGCGGCAGTAAAAGACAGCTCGCACTGTGCAAGATGCCGTTTTCAATGATTGCACAGTGCGGACAAGCATCCGGCACTGTGCAATCATTGCGAACAGTGCACTACGCAGTTCGCGTAGTGCTACGTGTAGCTCGCGTAGTGCGAACTGCACTTTGCGTAGCTTCGCGTAGCGCTACTTCGCGAACTACGCCCAGGCTTAAATATGACATAATTGTCTACCTTATAAATCATTTTTTTTGCTTACAAAGAAATGTAATTAACATTCCAGAATATTGAGTTAGTTGGTAAAATTGCTTTTTCTTTTCTTATTAGATAGATGCAATATTCTCAGGGTTTGTAAAAACTTAGCAAAAGAATGGCATACCGCTCTCATACAAAGCAACCATAAATGGCAACTTTCTGAACTTTGCATTGCCTGATACTGCAAAAGCCATCGAATAAAAATATTCCTTTCATATTTCATTGTTGTAACTGCATTTCTGAATGGTTACTGTCTGTTAACCCTTTCACTGCTTTGTAGAGGTAGCCCAAAACGGATGCCTTTGTGCCAATAATCTCGACGTAATCACGATCATTGCGATGAATATGCAAAAAAAAACGGGCGTCGGAAAACCTACTTCCCTTTATAGTTTTATATTTTTAACACTATACTACACTTTTATGCAAAACCCTCACTAGGTAATCTTACTTACCGTATTAAAAAATAAACAATTAACCTAAACCTCTCCAATTTGAAAAAAATTAATACCTGTCTCTTTAATACCTTTCCCCCAATGCACCCTCTGCAGATTCTCCATAGAAACCCACTAGAACCAGTAGGTCACAAGTACACAGCATATTCCCGATTCTCCTTACTTGGACTAGTGTGCCATGAGACAGCGGACTCATCTGAATAGTTAGGGGGGCATACTTCAGGCCAGAGTTGACAAACAATAGACTTATAAAAGGACGTATCACTGCCCTTCAGTTGTACATTGCGTGTACCTCTACTTTTTTAATCACGCAACTTACAGGAATACAACATATTTTGACGACAACCTTGCACAGATTAGGAATGGAGGACCACCTATTTGGAGAACTGACTCATGGATTGTGACGAGTTCATGCCTATATCCTACACTCTCTCTGAGTGGCACTTTAATGCTTGAGAAGTCTAGACTACAAGAACTGCTGAAATATTTTCTCCCTGTGGCTCTTCCACGACGTTTGAAAGACATCAACAGATTTCAAACAGCACATATAAGGACTTATAGGGACTTATTTCTTGGCTACTTTTTTTCGTTATAAAGACGACACAACATTGGTGGATTCTCTATTAACATTTGAGGATCGCCCCCCTTACGCAGCTAAGCCTTAAAGAAGTTACGAATGTAACGAAACACGTGTCGGCTGTCATGTCTCTATTTCACCGTGCTATTCTGTTCTTCCAGCAACAAGAACTGGACCTTCAAAAAATATCTGTATAAACATGAAATGTTTTTGAAAAAGTCTTTTTCTTGTATGAGTATATGTACAGTATGTATTGACTAAATGTCACACTGATTATTAAATTTGAGAGAACCCCAGTACAAAACCAAATATTGTCATATCATGTGATTTGTGCGATCGGTTAAATACATAAATCTTGTGTTTCAATTTAAAAAAATCAATGTTGTAGTAATATTGTTGAGTGCCGGGGTACATCTGTCTGTCTAATATTCCAGAAGGGTCATACTAGTTACAAAATGACCTACAGCAGGTGTGGTTTACTGCACATACTGTAAAGCATATCCAACTTTTTCTATTTACCAGACCCAATCAAACATCTATTTACTAATTATTTCGAACATGCTACCTACTTTTTTCACCTGCATGTTCCCTGCACCCAATCAAATGTCTAGTTTTTTTTCAAATCACCAGCACACATGCATTTTCACTGTCTTCCATAGTACCAACTGTGATATTCACCTGCAGACCCGTCCTGTGTGTTACACCTCCTTCCTATAAAATGCTTAGAGTGTGGATTGTGGACCACAGCTATGTCTATGGTGCTGCTGAGGCTGCAAGAAAGAGAACTATTAACAGGCACTTTGGTTTGGCTAATGTGAACATTACTTGGATTGGGCAGAGAGGATTAAAGTTTCATCAGTTGCTGCCTTTGCTTAAAAGCATTGTGGATTTCTCCAGCCCCTGACCTCATGAATGTGCACTGTGGTGGCAATGACCTAGGCACATTAACTGGAGTAGGACTGGAAATCCTAACGAAGGATACCTTTGCTGAATTGATGATGCTTTTTCCTCACACTGTCATTGTGTACTCTAGCATATGCCAAAGACAGAAATGGAAGTAGTCTAATCAATTCTCTCCACTGAGTGACAAAGCCAGGAAACATGTTAATAAAACTGTTTCTGCTTTCCTCAGAGACCATAACATGGGCTCTATCTACAACAAAAACCTGCGTTTTAACATGCAAGGAATCTATAGAAGTGATGGAGTTCACTTTACAGACGAAAGGAAACAGGGTGTTTCTAAGCAATCTGAAACTCTGCATACAGTCTTATCTGGAGATATCTTATAAACACTCTCAACACAAAGCCTCTTGTCAGAGCAACACAGGTGCCCAACATTTTGTTAATTTTCTTGTTAAATATTTTTTTTTAGAATTTTTGAAATTCGCAACGATGTTGTGATGATCGCGATCATGGTGCAAAATCGCAAAACAAAAGCAGACATTCAACGACCGCCACCACATTAAACATTTTTAACTTAAAAAATTAATTCTAACTATTACAATACACACATTACTAACTACATCAATGCCTAAAAAACATGTTTGTACACATATTTTTCTAGTACGTTTTTTGAAAAACTGCGTTTGAACCCTACTTTCTGTCTTCGCGTAACCGTGACAATCGTTCCTTTTTGGGAGGTGTAAAACACATATATGCACACATTTTACAGTATTTTAAACACTAAGGGGCCGATTCCGATTCGGGCCGGAAATCTCTACAACCGAGTCGGATTCGGAGAGATATCCGACTGAACCGGACTCTAGCAGTCCGACCGAACGAGTACGATGCGGACGCATGCTATCGGACTCGATTCGGTCGGACTCCCATTGAAGTCAATGGGGGCCGGTCGTACGACGCGTACACGGGCTCCCATTGACTCAATGGGTGTGTCGCGAACAAGAGCCCCCCCTACAGCGGGTACGTGTCGGTGCGACTCGTGCCATACATGCATGTGTAGGGGGGACCCATGGGTCCCCCCTGTGTGCGACTCACGTGGCTATGCGTACAGGGGGGTCCGACACGGACCCCCAAAGTCCGGCTCCGACTGCTCTTTCGAGCCGGACGGCGCGAGTCGGTCGGACTGCTCGAGGCGCGCATCGTACTTGCCCGGCCGGGGAACGTCTCCATTGCGCGGTGCGAACAGTGTCCGTGCGAGTCGGTCGGAGCGGGTCGGACCCGCATACGAGTCGGTCAGCGAATTTGCGGGCGCTCGCATCGTAGTCGCTCGCCCGGACGCACGTACGAATCGGTCGGGCACGAGGGCTCCGAATCGGATCCGGTTAAGCCGAATCCGATTCGGTGCCCTACTGGCCGAGATCGGAATCGGCCCCAAAGCCTCTTGTCAGAGCCACACAGGTGCCCAACATTTTGTTAATTTTCTTGTTAAATATTTTTTTTTTAGAATTTTTGAAATTCGCAACGATGTTGTGATGATCGCGATCATGGTGCAAAATTGCAAAACAAAAGCAGACATTCAACGACCGCCACCACATTAAACATTTTTAAGTTAAAAAATTCATTCTAACTATTACAATACACACATTACTAACTACATCAATGCCTAAAAAACATGTTTGTACACATATTTTTCTAGTACGTTTTTTGAAAAACTGCATTTGAACCCTACTTTCTGTCTTCGCGATGACGCCGATAGTCACGATACCTTCGGTAACCGTGACAATCGTTCCTTTTTGGGAGGTGTAAAACACATATATGTACACATTTTACAGTATTTTAATCACTAAGGGGCCGATTCCGATTCGGGCCAGAAATCTCTCCGACCGAGTCGGATTCGGAGAGATATCCGACCGAACCGGACTCTAGCAGTCCGACCGAACGAGTACGATGCGGACGCATGCTATCGGACTTGATTTGGGCGGACTCCCATTGAAGTCAATGGGAGCCGGTCGTATGACGCGTACACGGGCTCCCATTGACTCAATGGGTGCATCCCGAACAAGGGCCCCCCCTACAGTGGGTACGCGTCGGTGCGACTCGTGCCGTACATGCATGTGTAGGGGGGACCCATGGGTCCCCCCTGTGTGCGACTCGCACGGCTACGTGTACAGGGGGGTCCGACATGGACCCCCGAAGTCCGGCTCCGACTGCTCTTTCGAGCCGGACGGCGCGAGTCGGTCGGACTGTTCGAGGCGCGCATCGTACTTGCCCGGTCGGGGAACATCTCCATTGCGTGGTGCGAGTCGAGTCCGTACGAGTCGGTCGGTGCGGTTCGGAGCCGGGAACGAGTCGGTCGGGGATTTCGCGTACGCTCGCATCGTACTTGCTAGCACGGACGGGTATTCGAATCGGTCGGAAACAGGGCGTCCGAATCGGATCCGGTGAAGCCGAATCCGATTCGGTGCCCTACTGGCCGAGATCGGAATCGGCCCCTAAGGGTTTAGTACTGCATTGTTTAAAGTCATATTTTTGCAGCGAGTTGGTATGAAAGCAATCTTATAAACCGATTTCTGTTTTCGCGATGATGCCAGGCACCGCAATGATATCAGTAGCTGTGATCACCTTGAATATGTCACTAAATGACAAAACAAAAGCAGACATGTAATAGCCATCACCACATACAAAACTTGTAACTGCAAAATAGATTATAACTAGGCCTGGGCGGAAAACTACACTACGCTCGCGTAATTTGCGAAGATTGCGCTACTTCGCACTTCGCGAATTGCACGTAGCACAGTGCAAACACGCGTAGCGTAGCGTAGTGCAGCGGTCATTTTTTGCTTGCTCGCGGTCCTCAACGTCAAGTTGGTGACCGCGAGCAAGCAAAATGACTTCCCGGCGAGACTTTTTCCTCGTTCGCGATCAGCAACATCAAGTTGCCGATCGCAAGCGTGGAAAATAAACCTCCCGGCGAGATTCTCAACGCGGGGAGGTCAGGTTTCTCATTGCGAGTGGTCGCGTATGCTCGCGACCGCTCGCGATGAGAAACTACCAGTCCGCGTTGAGAAAGCTGCCGCTCGAGTAAAAATCTACTTGAGCGGCAGTAAAAGACAGCTCGCACTGTGCAAGATGCCGTTTTCAATGATTGCACAGTGCGGACAAGCATCCGGCACTGTGCAATCATTGCGAACACGCACTACGCAGTTCGCGTAGTGCTACGCGTAGCTCGCGTAGTGCGAACTGCACTTTGCGTAGCTTCGCGAAGCGTTACTTCGCGAGCTACGCCCAGGGTTAATTATAACCAACACACTAAACTTATTACTATCTAAAATACTTTATAATAGCATGTATAACTCCCTTAATGTCTCTATAACACAGTGTATACCTCTTTCAGTGGAATCTGTGACTGCATGCATCACTGTATCAGTAAGTCTCTCATTCACTGTTTAAGTATTTGAGTGGATATGTGAGACGGTGCATCAGTCTATCAATGGTTCTGTAATGAACTGCGTGACTGTCTCAGTGTATCTATGAGTGGGTGCATCAGTGTCTCAATGGGTCTGTGATTGGTTGCATGAGTCTCTCGGGTGAAATGTGAGTAGGTGCATGAGTGCCTTTGTGCATTTGTAAGTAAGTATATGACTGTTTGACTGGATTGGTGAGTGGATACATGAGTGTCTAAGTGGGTGTCTGAGTGGGTGAGTTGGTGAGCGAGTGGGTGCATGAGTGTCTGAGTGGGTCTGTGAGTGAGTGTATGAGTCTCTCAGTAGATCTATGACTGGGAGCGTGAGTGTCTGAGTGGTCTGTGAGTGGGTGCGTGGTTCTCTGAGTAGGACTGTGAGTGGGTGCGTGAGTCTCTGAGCATATGAGTGACTGGGTGCATAAGTCTCTTGTGGGTCTGTGAGTAGGTGCGTTAGTGACTGTATGGGTGTGTGTCTGAGTGGGTCTGTGAGTGGGTGTATGAGTGTCGGAGTGGATCTGTGAGTGGGTCTATGAGTATCTGGGTGGGTCTGTGAGTAGATGTATGAGTATTTGAGTGGGTGAGTGAGTCAGTGCATGTATATCTGAGTGAGTTTGTGAGTGGGTGTGTGAGTTTCTGAGTGTATGAGTGATTGAGTGCATAACTCTGAGAGGATCTGTGACTGAGTGTGTGAGTGACTGTATGGATGTGCAGTGTGGTGTATGAGTATCTGAGTAGATCTGTGAGTGGGTGTATGAGTGTCTGTGTGGGTCTGTGAGTACATACGTGAGTGTGTGGGTCTGTAAGTCAGTGCATAAATCTCTGGCTGGGCCTGTACATGGGTGCGTGACTCTCAGAGTGAGTCTGTAAGTAGGTATATGGGTATACGAGTGGGTCTATGAGTGGGTGCATGAGTGCCCACGGGCATCTGTGAGTGGGTGTAAGAGTCTCTAAGTGGGTATGAGATGGTGCACATGATTCTATGATTGGATATCAAAGTAGGTGCCTGAGTCTCTGAGTGGGTCTGTACATGGGTGCGTCACTCTCCAAGCAAGAATGTAAGTTGGTGCATGTGTACCTGAATGAGTATGTGAGTGGATGCATGAGTATCTGAGTGGGTATCTGACTGAATGTATAAGTGTGCGAGTGGGTATGTGACTGGGCGTATAAGTGTCTGAGTGAGTTTGTGAACGCGCACATGAGTCTGTGACAGTGACTGGTGTAATTTTTTTAAATTTATATTTCCACCAATATTCGCGATGATGTTGCTATATTCACAATGTCACTGTGATCGTCGCGAATATCATGAGTGATTAAAAAATCAATTTTAGACACATAACTTGTGTCACTATTACCACCATTTCTCAAACATGGGGTCAGAGTATCTCCACCCTGAACACTTATCTTAGCTTTGACACAAATTTTCAGCCCCAGGAACCGTTCCCGTTTGATAAAATGGCGGCCGCAACTTTATGTTCAGGTTGCGTCCGGCAAATCAGAGCACTCCTGTTTGTGCGTGCATTTGCGATTTACCTCAAAATCATTGTGATTTAAACACGATCACGCGAAACCACTGCAGAATATCCGCAGCCAGAGATATCACTGTATTTTTTTATTTAATTTCACAAAAACTACTGAACGGCTTTGCACCAAATAACAAAGAGTACAATCTGCGTAACAACATCTACCGTTCTGTCAAATTTGGTGTAATTCCGTCCAGTGGTTCGGGCTGTAGGTTCGACAACGCGTTCCTATAAGAATTAACATTACAAAAGTACCATTATTTTGTGCCCCTATTTCTCGGGCCCCACTGCACGGATCACCCTCATACTTTCCACGACACACAGAACCTACTTTGACCCTTTTTTGGGAAAGTTTCATGAAGATTGTTCAAACAATGCCAAAGTTATAGGGAAGTAAAAATGCTTTTCCTATGGAAATTAGGTCCTAACTATAACTACCTACTGACGACCACCAGTATGTAATAGGATATATAGTTAGGGCAAAAGTTTCCATAGGAAAAGTGTTTTTTGTTTTGCCAATAACTTTGGTGCCGCTTGGCTCATCTTTATGACATTTTTAAAACACTTCCCCTTTTTGGCTCAGCTACTGTGTTGAAAGTTTCAGGGTGATCCATCAAGCAGGGGTTGAGAAAAAGGGGGGGTCTAAAAATGCATTTTCCCCATGTTATGTCTATGGAGATTTTTCATTTTGAACATGACTACGACCCGAACTGCAGAACGAAATTACACCAAATTTGGCAGAAAGCTAGATATTGGTCCAGAAAGCATGCTATTGGTGATTTAAGTTAAAAAAAATATAGATATCTGGGGACACGAGTCCTTGCAGGGGACTCACAGATCCTTCTAAAATTTGATTCGCTGTCAACACTTCAACCAGGAAGCGTTGGCAGCCATCTTGGGACTCAGCTTGAAGTGGGGCCTAGGCGGCACCCCCTGTACCCCGGGGACTGGCCCCCCAGACCCAAATATTGGCCTGGGGACCGCCACCCCCCAGGCCAGCTCCTGCTATGTTTCGGGGTGCCCACCCCTGGGACATTACTGTTTGTCATGGCTTGGTGGGAGCTTTACTGCTCCTGCCAAGCCAGGGCAAACTGTACTCTGCTTTGAGCAACCGAGAGCATTTTGCTCTCACTTGCTCAAAGCGGAGCACAATTGCTTTGAGGCAGAGGGAGCTGCATGTTAGCGGCTCCCTCTGTGTCAAAGCAATACCAGCTCCCGCAGGAAGTGGGGACCCGGCAGGGACCGCAGAAGAGAATGGGTGCCCTGGGTGGGACCAGGGCGCACACACACTAGAGGCTGTGACAAAATCAGCCCAGGAGGGGAGCTGCTTGTACCCCCTCACTTCAAGTTAGAAAATAAAGCAAAAAAGAAAAGGCCAGGCCCTGAGGGATGGGGTCCCGGGCCCAAATCGGCCCAGAAGAAGAGGGGCCATGAGGCCCCCTCCTGTAAAAAAAAAAAAAAAAAAAAAATGTGGACCCTGCAAGTCACCAGAGGCCCCACCCCCTTTCTACATTATTCAGCAAATGCACCTCCTGGCGTGCTGCTGGCTGGGGCATGAAGTCCCCTTGGATGCTGATGGCCCTTGGGCGCCAGGAACCTCTTCTGTTCTCTCCAGCAAGTCCCAAACAGCAGGATTGCTGAGAGGTCTTTGGAGGCTACGCCCCCTTTCTCCATGAATCTACAAACACGCCTCCTGGTGCACTGCTAGTTGGGGAATGAAGACTCCTTGGCTCCAGAGGGTCCTTGGTTGCCAACAAGACCTCCTGTTACCTTTAGTAAGTCACACACAGTGGGATTGCTGAGAGGTCTTCAGAGGGCATGCCTCTTTCTCCACCACTCTGCAAATGCTCCTCCTGGCGCACTACTGGTTGGGGGCAGAAGTCCCTTTGCCTCCTGGGGGTCCTTAGGGGCCAGAAACCCCTCCTCTTACCTTGTGTAAGTCCCACACAGTGGGATTGCTGATAGGTGGTTGGAGGCCATGCCCCCTTTTCCCACCAATCTGCAAACACGCCTTCTGGCCCACTACTAGTTGAGGGAATGAAGTTCCCTTGAAATCTGTGGCAAAATGTTTTTTAAAAAAGCACGCACGGGCTCCAGAACTTGCTCCAGAACTTGCTTTAAAATAACCCCCGGTGGGCCAGGTCCCGAGGGCATAAGGTAAATATAGGAGTAGGGCTCAAGGTGCCCCCATCCTAGGTCTTATCAAAGCCCCGGGGGCCGCCACCTCCCCGGGGCACTTTTCATTATTAATGCGGACTGGCCCAATGGGCCTGCCCGCAACCCTGGGAACTGCCACCTCCCTGGGGCTATTTTCAATTATGTGGGGGCCTCATGGACCCCCCTTGCCCCGGGGACCACCACCTCCCGGGGACCATTACCTCCCAATGGCTAAAATAAATAACAAAGCGTGGGGGGGCTCCTGCCCCCATACAGCCTCGGGGGCTGCCACTTCCACACATACAATAACTGTTGCCGATCCCAGGCCCCGGGGACCACCACCTCCCCGGGGAAAATTTGAATAAAGGTTGGGGGGCCGCTGAGCTAACTATAACTTGTGCCCCCTCAATGCACTACTTATGACCACACATATTACATCACTCATGACATGGTCAGTGACATAACTGATGACATCACTGATGACATCATCCACCGAATCTCCAACGCAACAACTCACACCCCACCCTTTCATACACCCAATCCAACTTCCACACTACCATTCTCAAAATCATTAACAACAAAACAACTTGAAGACCATGAAAAGCATCAACTCTGAAGCACCCTCAGAACCCAGTCCACACCACATCTTCCACAGAGCTGCCTCTGCCATCGCACCTGACCTACGTCGGACAATCAACTGCTCCTTGAAGACCGGCACCTTCCCCGATGGCTGGAAGCATGCTAAAGTCAACCCCCACCTGAAGTAACCCTACCCGGACCCGACAGACCTTAAGAACTTCAGGCCCATCTCCCTGCTTCCCTTCGCAGTGAAGGTTATCGAAAAGGCTGTCAACACCCAGCTAGCAAACTTCATCGAAGCTAACAACGTCCTGAACATCTCCCAATCCAGCTTCCGAATGAACCACAGCACCGAGACTGCCCTATTTGCCACCACCAACAGCAAGGCCCTTGATTGGATTTGCGCCTTCCTCACCAGCAGAACTCAGTGGGTCAGACTCCCTGCTTACCGCTCGGCACCGACAGAGACCAACTGTGGAGTGCCCCAAGACTCCTCCCTCAGCCCCACCCTCTTAAATGTCTACATGACACCCCTCGCAACGATCATCAGGAACCACAGGCTCATTATTGTCTCATACGCCGACAACACTAAGCTGATCCTCTAACTCACCAACGAACCCAACATCACCAGACACAACTTCCAAGAAGGGATGAAAGCTAATGCCACCTGGATGAAGAACAGCTGCCTGAAACTCACCTCAGAAGTCCTCTTCCTTGGCTCCACCCCCTCCGCATGGAATGACTCCTGGTGGTCCTCGGCCCTCGGAAATCCCCCCACCCCGACAGACCACTCACAAAACCTCTGTGTCATACTAGACTCATCGCTCACAATGAACCGCCAGATCAACGCCATCTGCTCGACCTGCTTGAAACACCCTCTGCATGCTTCGAAAGACCTTCAGATGGATCCCAACTAAATCCAGAAAAACTGTCATGCACGTACTCATCAGCAGCAGACTGGACTAAGGCCACGCTCTGTACGCCAGAATCAACAAGAAACTACTTCACAAACTCCAGACTGTCCAGAATGCCACTGCCAGACTAATCCTCGACATCCCCGGTCGCAGTTACATCACCCAACACCTCCGCGATCTCCACTGGTTTCAAGTCAAAAGAAGAATAACCTTCAAACTCCTGACCCACGCATACAAGGCCCTTCACAACACCGGACCCGCATACCTTAACAGCCGCCTCTCCTTCCACGCAACCAAAAGACACCACTGATCAGACCAGCTCTCACTGGCCACTGTCCCACGTATCAGCAAGACTAGAATGGGAGGAAAGTGCTTCTCCTACCTCGCAGTCAAAGCCCGGAACACCCTCCCACTCCACCTCCGACAATCTCCCACATTGCCCCAGTTCAGGAAGGACCTCAAGACCTGGCTTTCGGGTGACCCCTGCCCTCAACTGAGTCACCCTCTCTCTCCCAGCACCTTGAGACCCTCACGGGTGAGTAGTTGTGCTTTACCAACCCTGATTTATTGATTGATTGATTGACACACCCATACCCCTATTTACACACTCGCTGATTCATAGGACTATACACATATCCACTCAGTCACCCATACAGCCACAAATACACCAACTCACTCACTAATACAGCCACTGATATATACACTCATAAACCCATATAGCCACTCACACACTGTCAGTCACCCTTAGAGCTACTTACACACCTACTCACTCACCCATAAAGTCAATCACACAGCCACTTGTTCACCTATACAGTTATACACACACCCACTCACATATTCATACAGATACTAACACACATTCACCTATACAGTAACTGACACAAGCACACACTCACCTATACAGCCACTCACATACTGTCAGTCTCCCATAGAGCTACTCACACACCTGGTCACTCATCCATAGAGGGTATTTAGACAAAATATCAAGTTAGAAATGTCGACTTACACAAATATCGAGTTGTAAATATCGTGACACAGAAATATCGATAGCAAGAATATTGTGGTCAAGAACATTGATTTTGAGGTAAGAAATATTGTTTTCAAAAGTAGAGGAGTCAATAATATCATTTGCAAATATAAAGTTGTTTAAAATATCGTTTTTTTATTAATGTTATGTATTTTAGTATATATTTAAAATGCATGTGATGTATGTTTTTTTTTTTTTTCCTTTTTTTTTTTCATTCGCCTTTAACTATAGTAGACAAACCGTCTGTTCATACCCCTACTCAATGACCTAGGATAGCACCGGCTCTTTTTGATGGATTCTCTCGATACCTTCAGCCTGCAAGGGTATATTTCCAGACCGACATGCTACTTTCCCTCAGAAGAAAGAGGATAGGTTTCACTCTCACTTGATCTATACGACCAGATGGACTCTTACGATGTCCCGGGGGAAGACCCAGCATAGTCCAAGGAGTATCCAATAGGCATAATCATCGGATCCGCCCTTCGTTATAACATATTCAAAATGGAAGTAACATGACACATATGAAGATTTTTCTTAAACTATTTCCATTGAAGCAGTAAGTCCCAGTATGCAATCTTCTTTCGACTACCAGATCTAGCCAAGTCCATCTTAGATGTTTCGTATACAGAAGTCAGCCAGTCCGAATGTTTGGGAGGGACAGGGTCTACCCACTGTATACAAATTTGTCTCCTTGCCAATAGGATTGAATAAAATAAAAACGATCTGGCAGGTCCTACAATATGGCTATTGAGACCGAAAATTATCAGAGGCAGGTCCATTAAGATTGGTACTCTCAAAATACTCTCCATTGTTATCCGTACCTCTTCCCAAAATGCACAAATTGAGGTACAATATTTAAACATATGTGAGTCCGATGCTTCTACTAACCCACATTTTTTACAATTGACTTTAGAGCCTTTTAAGATTTTGGAGAGCCTAAGGGGGGATAAGTATGCTCGATGGACCGTGAAGATATGATTCCTCTTCAGCCAGGCAGGTTTAACTATGCTAAAGAGATTTTTGAAAGAATCCTGCCATAATAGATCACACTGTACATTTGGCATCTGTTCGCTCCAGAGCTCATGAGCCAACCTAAATTCCCCATCGACCGCCTCTTCTATGGCCCAATACCAATATGAGACCTCCTTCTTCCCTACTGGCCTCTCCACCAACTGCTGCTCTAAATGGTTTCCCTCACCAATAGATTTTTTCTGTATAATATGGGACTGTACCCAGCTTTGTAGCTGGATATACTTGAATCTTGAGAGACCACTACCCACTCTCATCTTTAGATCTTCCCATGAAATAAACATTTTATTACTAACAAGATCTCCCCATACTCTTAATCCAGCATCTTTAAGTGGCATCGCTAGCTTATCCCGAAGGCATTCTGGTGAGCCCGGAGAGTCCCAGAGTGGCGCTAAATTAGAGAAATAGCTAAGACCCGTCAGATTTTTTAATCTTGCCCATATTCTGGCAAATCCCTGTAGGACCTTTAGTTTTACTTCTTAAAAAAAAATTTTGGTCACCAAATTTAAACATAAAACCCTCCTCCGGTAGACCCGCCCCTTTTAACATAGCCAGTAGCATATCTCCTCCCCCTGTGTCAATAGGCATTTTTAATAGCATCCGAGAGTATGTAAGTTGAAAAGCCCACGCGTAGTATTGAAGATCGGGTAACGCGAGACCTCCTTTCTCCCTCCTACGCCTTAGCTTTTCCAGGCTATCCTAGTAGATTTGTATGCCCAAATAAAAGAGTTTATTTCTTGTTGAAATTTTTCTATAGTACGTTTGTCAAAATGTAAAGGGATTGTATTAAAAAGGAAAGTGGCCTTAGGTAGTATTGACATTTTAACAAGATTCACCCTCCCCAAGATGGATAAAGGAAGATGGGCCCATGCCTTCATCTGTTTGTGACACTCTCGGAGGACTCGTGTTAAATTGGCATCTGCCAATTTATCTATATCCTGAACAACTCTGACCCCAAGGTAACGCATATTATAACTTGTGTGATGTGCCAAACCCGAGATGTTCCAAGTCATAGTTTCTGTTTTCCCGGCATTTATCTCGTATCCTGAAACCTGCCCAAATTCCTCCGCCAATTTGACAACTGCCGGGAAAGTTGTATCCAAATCAGCTGATAATATCAGAATGTCGTCCGCATACAGTGCCACCTTCCTCTCCCAATCCCCGTGTCTGAAAGGCACAATGTCAAGATCTTCTCTGAGCCTCTGTGCAAACGGCTCAATATACAAATCAAACAACAGGGGGAGAGGGGGCAGCCCTGTCGAGTCCCTCTGGTAATATTAAATGCCTTGGTAAGACTACCATTAACCAAAAGCTTGGCCGATGGCGCCTGATATAGCAGCTGTATAGTGCGACAAAACTTGACACCCAAATTGAATTTTCCCAAAACTTCTGACAGGTAGACCCAATTAACCCTGTCAAAAGCCTTAGTAGCATCCAGAGTTAAAGCTGCCAGGGGAAGTGAGTAGGTGGAAGCAATGTCTATTGCGCCAACCAGATCGCAGGTAAGGTCTGCCAATTGTCTCCCTTTCACGAACCCCTTTTGGTCGGGGTGAAGGATATCCTTCGCCACCACCCCCAACCTAGTAGCTAAAATGGAAGTAAAGATTTTAAAATCGGCGTTTAAAAGTGATATGGGGCGATATGAACCGCAGCTAGTGGGATTTTTACCCGGTTTTAAAATCAGGACTATTGTAGCATCATTCCATGATGCAGGTGGACTAGTTCCTTCCAAAAATATTTTATTAAATAGACAAGTTAATGTTGGGATTATACTCTCCCGGAGTGATCTATATAATTCGACTGGTAGTCCATCGGGGCCAGCCGCTTTCCCCCTTTTAACGCCTGCCAATGCCTTCCTTACTTCCTCTTGCGTTATGCTCTGTTCTAGGTCTAACTGTTGCTCAGCACTGATAGATTTTAAGGTGATTTTTTCCAGCCATGTTCTTACCCTAGTTTTATCCTCTATGGAGGTCTCTTTATATATCTCCTGAAAGTACTCCAGGAAGGCCTCCCCAATACCTTCATCCGAAGATATGAAGGCTGCCCCGTTACCCCCAGAGATTTCCTTTATGTGGTTACGGAGCTGGTCTGCTTTGGTTTTCCAGGCAAGTAGTTTCCCCGCTCCTTCCCAGTACTCAAAAAGGGCAATCATGCTAGCCTCCCATCTACTCACAAGCCTCCCCTGAAGAATACTCTCCAGCTTTTCCTTCAAAATTTTACACCTATCAAGATCTTCCTTTTGACCTATTCCCACCTGGCTGTTCATTCTTGCCTCTACTATCCTCATTTCTTGTCCCAGGGCTGAGATCTCTTCTTTATATTTTTTACACCTGTAGCTTGACCTATTAGTTATAATACCCCTCAAAAAAGCTTTAAGAGTGTCCCATATTATGTTAATATCTGCTGTCCCCATATTGGTCTCTAAAAATAGAATTGCTTCACTAGAAAGAAAACTTGTTTCCTCCTCTTCAAGTAACAATGTACGATCGAAGGACCATGTTCTAGCCTGTTGTGTCTGTATATATTCTAAGGTCATCAAAATACCAGAGTGATCAGACAGATGTGATGGCAGATATTTTATATCATTTACTCTGTCCCTAAGACTATAACTAAGTAAGATGTAATCTATTCGCGACTTATGTTTGTATTTAAAATTCCTATAGGATACCCCCAATTGTTGTCCTGACCTCTCTCTCTCCAGATGTCGGTAAGCCCCAATTGGGTCATTATTGTCAAAAGGGACGCCATAGATCTTGAAGGAACTATCGCTCTGCTGTTAGAAGATTTATCTAGTTTAGGATCCAGAAAAATATTAAAATCTCCTGCCCAAATCACAGGCTCTGGGAAATCCAATAAGTGTGAAGAAATGGTATGGAGACTGGAGGGGTCGTCCTGATTCGGACCATAATAGCCAACTAAGGTAAGAAGGATACCCCTTAGAATGATCTTCAATATCAGCCATCTCCCCCCAGGGTCCCCCTTATATTATAGGACCTGTACATTAGCTGGTTTTTTAAAGAGAATCAGCACTCCTCTAATGTTTGCCGTCTGGTTGGTGCAGACAAAAGAATCCACCCATTTCTGAGATTTTAATATTTCTTTCGTCTCTGTCTCAAGAAGATGTGTCTCCTGGATGACCATGACCTGCGCTGGGGAATCTTTTAGATATTGTAAAATCTTTACTCTGCGTGACCTCACACGCAGGCCATTCACATTCCAGGACAACATCTGAAATATAGTCATGTTGTTAGGGTTCAGTACCCCAGGCCTCCCTTGACCGAGGCAGAGGCGACGTCCAAATCTTATCATATCGGCCAACTCCCTCCTGAACAAGACTAGCAAATCTAAGCAACCTAAAAAAATCGAGGCGAATGAGGTGTTTTTATTTTTTATCCCCCCGTGCTCCCCTATCCCCCCTACCCCCAACCCCTTGGAGAACCCTACCCCCATTTAACTGGACTAGTTGTTGTCCAGGTGTGGTGACCGTGAACTACTCCCCTCAGCCCCCTACACGATTGTGTGTGTTACCATACAAAAATATATCTTCCAGTCCGAAAACAATAAAAGTGATAAAAATCAGGAAAAAAGAAAAAAATATACCAAATGTGCTTTGATTATTTCACTTAAAAGGTCAAAGAGAGCCTTTCTTCTCTTCCCTTTTTCTTTCTTTTTTTTTTTTTTAAAAAGTTTTTTAATTTTTTTGCATCTTCCTTTTTTTTTTTTTTAATTTTGAACATATTTACCCTTAGCTTAAGTTATACAGAACTCATTTATAAGGCTCATAAAAACACTATTCTGCACCACTATTCTGCACCACTCACTTCTCCTCCCTCCTATGTTTCCCAAGGTAGGAGCCTAGAGGACCCCTTTACTGATAGTGGCCAGCAATTCATCTGCCTCCTGAATCGACCTGATATTGTGCATTTTATTATTATGCATGATTTTTAGAAAGGCTGGGAATTTAAGTTGTACCACAGCTCCGGCTTTCCTGAAGTTATCCATCCTTCTACCGAGCTCCCACTGCCTTTCTAGGGTATCTCTTGATAAATCCGAGCGGACTTCAAAGGTAAAATCCTTGCTTCTTAATGATTTTAATTTTAGAGCCAAATTCAAGATTTTTTCCTTTACTGCGTAAGTAAGGAAGTTGATAAGAATCTTTCTAGGTTTTGTCCTGCTTGGATTCAGACGAAAGGGGCCCTATGAACTCTTTGGATGTCCTTTTCCAGGAACTCGGTATCCTCTTCCAGTGGCAGAACTTCCTTAATCAGTTTAACCATAAAGGTTTTGAGGTCTGACCCTTCTTTCCCCTCAGGGACATTCAAAACGCGAAGATTATTCCTACGGGAATTATTTTCCAGCGTCTCCATTCTTTCTCGCAGAGCAGCCTCCCCTCTTTGTAGTTCATGAATTTTGGTTTCTGCAGTCCCTAAGTTGGCCTTTAACTCATCAACAGAGTGTTCTAGAGATTCAGTTCTGGCATTTAGGAGGTCCACCTTTTTTTCTAGGATCTCACATGAGTTCCTTATTTCTCCCTGATTAGCTACCGAAACCGCAAAGCCTTGCTTGATGTCTTCTTGTAATGAGGTGAACAGAGCTTGCATCGATTCTAGTGGGGGGACAGTCTGCTCCCGCTTCTGCAGCCTTAGACCTAGCCCTCCTCCATCTGTACTTGAGTTGGTGGCTGCAGCTGAACTCTGAGGGCCCAGTTCTATCGCCCCCGTAAACCCTGTTTCTGATCTCTCTTCTATTTGCTCCCTAAATGCCTCATTTTCAATAGGCTCTGTTTCTGTAGACTCCATCATACCCCGAGATTCTCCTGGTATACAATCCGTAAGGCCACTTAAGCTAGTTAAGCTGGATAAGCCAGATACTCCAATACCAGCGTTAACTCTGTATTCAGCTCCCTGCTTTGTAATAGTCAAAACCTCCGGTTGCACCCTGAAAAAAGACCTCAACGAGGGGGTAATCTTAACCTTGTTATGTACAGAAGTGGTCTTGTTTCTCACACCCTTTATACTTCTGGTCTTAGTCTGACAATTTTGAAAAGCCAGATACTCACTGGACAAACTAGAGGCACTAGGGGCACTAGGAATGTATTTTGCCGTTACGGCCTCCAAAACCTCCCCCTCCTCTGACTGGTTTCCTAGCCCTCCACTCTCCTCTCCCTTTACTTTGCTTTTGCCTTTTTTATTTCCAGGCACACTCCCGCGTTTCCTACCTTTTTTCCCTGTTTTACCACCCGATTTACCTCGGTTTTCTCTGGCGCCTATCTGCACGCTATTTTCCCTGCTTGCACTCCGATTTTCCGAGAGACGAACAGGAGACACATCCTCCACTCTGCCTGGAGGCACCTTCAATTCCCTTGATGCTGCTACGGCGAATGTGGAAGCCGGGGCCACCCGCTCCGTGGAAACATCGCCGCCGAAACTCCCTGCCCCGCCAGCACTCGCTGCTCCGAAAAAGCGCCCGATACTGGCGCTGCCACAGCCGGCCCGGAGGAGCCCGCGAGCCGCCGCTCTGCGGCCGCGCCTCAGCTCTAGGGCGGCCGAACACCAGCGCGGAAAACAAGGCGGGCGGGATGCACCGTCCGATTTCAAGGGCATTCGTCTCCTTCCACCGTCTAATTCCACCCTACCTCAGGGCTCAACCGCAGCTTCTCCGACCACAGGAACACACAGGAAGGTCACGCATGAGGTAACATTTCACGGACTGTTACACGGGAAAGGGCAGTAGCACGGA